>VMKM01001171.1:0-172681 GCA_008360985.2 Macquaria ambigua | reverse complement strand
ATAACTTTCATTTTATTGGGGAACCAGAAATCAGTGATATTCTACCCAAAAAATAAATCTTCATTTAAATGCTGAGAAAATAATTTTCCAAATATTCAAAAGATTTCAGACAGAGACTGAACAGAAGTGAAAACCTTCTTAAAATGAGTATTTCAACACTTTTCCTGATTTGATGGAAATGAAAGATAAATGTTTTAAAAGTTTCCTTTCGCACCTAAAACTTATTAAACAAGACCACAGAGAATTTATGCTGCTTGTTTGTACAGTTTTCTCCGAGATGTCTTAAAGCTAAAAAACAGATAAACGTTCATTATTAATTAAAGTTAATAAAAGAGAGTTAAAGGTAACAAAATAATAATAATGTCTCAGCCTCATAATATTTCAACATTCACACAGTTTTCACACCATATTGAAATTGAAATTAAAGAAAGTGCTTTGGCACCATCATCAGGCCAATGGAGGAATTGAAGCCTCAATAAAAGCTGTATATTTAATGGATGTAAATTGTATAAAAAATGATCCATCCATAAATCTTCCGCTTATCCAGGGCTGGGTCGCGGTGGCAGCAAGTCAAGCAGGGTAGTCCGGATGTCCATCTCCCCAGCAACACTTTCCAGCTCCTCCTTGTGGACCCCAAGGCGTTCCCAGGCCAGATCAAAATCAGAATCAGATTTATTGCCAAGTAGGTTTTCACATACAAGGAATTTGCTTTGGTGTATAGGTGCATAAATAATCAGAAATATATACAGATATTTAAATAAAGCCACTAAAAGCAGGTACTGTAAAAAAGCAAGTCAAGAATACAAATATAAAATAGTGAAATTAGCAATAGAAAAATGTGGAGAAAAATATAAAATATAAAATAAAATAGAATAAGATTAGAATAAAAACTGTACAATAATATGAAAAAGAAGAGCTGTACATTTTGTGCACAATGTGCAAAATATTAACTGAAGGATGTGCAAAAGTTCACAGTATGGAGTGTACATATACGTTAATGTAACGCAGGAGGCTTACGTTAATATAATGTGTAGTGACCATTGGGGGGGGCGGGTTTATAGGGGTACTAGAGTCCGAGTCACAGGGGGGTCCCGGGCCTTGCTGATGAGGTCAGTTGTGGACGGGAAGAAACTGTTCTTATGGCGTGAGGTTTTGGTCCTGATGGACTGCAGCCTCCTGCCGGAGGGGAGTGTTTCAAAGAGTTTGTGACCGGGGTGGGAGGGATCAGCAGCAGGATTTAAGAGTCCTAGCAGGCGAAAGAATGCAAAGAGAGTCCACTCAGCTAAGAGAACAAAATCGGGGGCCCTTCGGAAGAAATGAGGTCATAATTACTGAACAAAGTAGAAATTCTAACATAAGAAGGATATTGCATGTTATACTACATCCACTGAGCAGAGTTGAAGGTGAAAATCCAACTCGTGTGCTTAAACAGGCCTACGATGCCGTAATGCTTGAGGCAAGGGCTCAAGTCTTGAGACAACAACTGTAACTGTCCCTGAGACATGTTTCTTTGAGATTTTTAATTCATATGTTTCTGTCATAAATTCTTGGTTATTTCAGTTCATACAGTCATTAAAAATTGATTGATGTAATACAGATCAAATGTTAAAAAGGGTAACATTGATAAATATGTGTCTAAAATGTATCACCATAAATATAGGTTGGTAAAAATGTAAGGTTCTTTATGTAAGGTTTCATTTGTTGTAGAGTACAACAGATCACATGACCAAAGTTTAGTTAAGAGCATAACAGTTGCATTATGGGTAAGAGACAGCATGGAGGCAGAGGATAGACGTGCGGCTTCCAAATAACCTATTCTGCATGTAGTCCAAGAGGCGGACATGGTTATTGTGTTTATTTGGTTTACATTTGAATAATATTTGTTGATATTCATTTTCTATGGACAATGTGATACGTTTTGTAGGGATTATATTTGATTTTATCATGTTTCTGTTGTGCTAACGTGTCTGGTACTGCTAACTAGTAGAGAGACTTCAAAATGGTGCAGAGATGTATATTTAAAATGTTTGTCTATTTTTTTTTTGTAGTTTTCACGGTGTTTGATGGAGAAACAGAGAAAGAGAGAGAAAATAAATCTTCAAAGACATCTGTATGAAGCGTGGCAGTTATTTCATTGGACGAGTGCAGCTACAACAACCAAATTATGTGGTAATGACACCTTTCAGTTGTGGAAATTTTGAATACTCTTCAGCTGACTCGCTCAGAGCTTTCACCCAAGCCTGGTTAGAACCTGGGCCCCAGCTAAACATATTGCTGTGCATCCTGCGAGACCAAGATTATCAACAGTGGCAGAATGCGCTCACAAATTCAAGTCAGACAGCAGGGGGTCGTATCCTGGACAGTCATGTGAACCCAGCTAGAGAAGCCCAGGTAGACAAGCAGAATAATGGATGGTAGACTTAATAATCGCTCTGGTAACGCCAGAGGGGCATCCCGCAAAGCAGAACTACTTAGAGTAGGAGACCTAGAAGACGTGCCCCCTGGATGCATGGAAAACAGCTATTGAGGAAGTGATTAGATGGGCGGCAGATGATTCATCTAGAGTGATTACTATTCATTGCAGAACACAAGGAAAAACATACCAGGGGATAGTAGTTAAAAGGCTGTTACAAGCATTAGCCCTGGCTGTACCTTTCCAAGGCTGTGTGCCCCTAATGAGAATTTTAGTGGATACTCCAAACCTAAAAGGTCATTTGAGAGAAAAGATAATGGAGGCCCATGATGATTGGCTTAGATCTGCTGAGGAAAGTTCCTCTAGTGAGGAAAATTCAGAAAGTGAGAGTGAGGGTTCAGACTCCCCACAGTGGAGGGGGTGTGTAGAGCGCACCTCTAGGGGTAACACCCCGTACTCAAGCCCCAATCGGAGCCCTGCAACTCAGGGTTTGTCTGATATGAGGGGAATATCAAGGGTATCTCCCCGAGAAACCTCTACACCCCAGGGCCGCAGGGCAATCCCAGGCTCAATCCCGAACCAGACAGAATGTTAGCTTTGCACCAGATCTCGCTCCGATAGCCAGAGGTAAAAATATGCAAATATGCATCCAAACCGAGAGCTAGACAGCAATATGATCCTAACAAACTTCCAGCTGAGCCTCCCACCTGGTTCACCTCTGAAGGTTATCCATACAACCCTCAGACCGCCTTTAGTGAGGAAATAAATAACAAATGGGGGGACACAGATCCTAATGATCAGTTAACCCCTTGGTACCCGGTGACGCATGAAGAGGCCAGGTACATAGCTGCAGCCCCCTCCGCCTCCGAGGTTCTTAGCCAACCTCAGATTCCTCAGACTTGGAAGGAGGCATACTTAGCTTCAGGCTATGACTTACAGAGGGAGGGCAACATAAGAAGAGATGAAGCAGTCAGGTAGTATCTGAATCCTTCCTCTAATTCTACTTCCAATGCCTATAGAGTTGAACTTCCAGCCTTCCCTCAGCCTGACTTAGTTCCTGCTCCAGGGTTAGCGCTAACAAATACAAACCAGTCATCATTGACACATCCAGCTAGAAGCAGTTACCCAACTTTGGCCAATCCTCTTAGAAACGAAATATCTAACCAGCCATCTACAATTTGGCAGGAAAACTCTTGTTGCCTAGTACCCCACAGAATTCAGTAAGCCCTCCAACGGGACTTCTAAGCCCAAAAGACCTAAAATATCCAGAGAGAAATTCCAATGAGTCTGATCTTGAATTTTTCCTTGGTTGTAAGGAAGTGGGAGTCTCGTCTGACATTTTAGCAAATTCCGCCTATGCAGGATTTTTTAATATCAGTAGGAAATGTAATCTGCCGAAAGGGACAACTCCCTGGATAGTTCTTTCTATGTCAAGGCTCCCTCCGGGCCAAAGCCTGGTGGACAAAAAGGTCCTAACCCTGATGAAAGACATTAAAGAGGGTAAAATTTCTCTAGTGCTAGCGTGTGTAGAAATGACAGGATTAACAAACGACCTCATGTATATGGAACAGATCTTAAAGTAGCTTCCTGGGGGCCATGATTTAGCTCTCAGGTGGAGAAGCTACTCAGCTGACCTACAGCTAGAGAAAACAGCTGTCTGGGATGCACACCAAAAGTTGATTGAGGAAAAGAGACAGCATGTTGCACAAAATAAAATGCCTCAGCAAGTTAAAACAAAAAACGATCAACGGGCCTTAGGCCCACTGCCCCAAAATCAATCTCAGTCAATGATTCAGCCCAAGGAACAACAGCAACAATGACCTCAGGGCCAGAACCAAGCTCCCACTCTGAGTCAATCGCAAAGACAGGCTCCCCCCCAAGGTCAGAGACCTCCGGGGCCTCTTCCCCCAAGAGGTCGATACCCCAGACTCTCTTGGGACCCGAATACACCCCCGAGGCCCCGTGTGGACAACAAGACGTTCAAAAACCTGACTCCTCAGGAGAGAGCAGAGTTGAGCAAACAACAGAGAGAGTGGGATCAAAAATACAAACAGCCTCAGACAGACTAGCGCTAGAGCTTTTGAGAACATATACATATACATATATAAATATATACATTTTATGCAGATTTTAACGGCGAAACCTATAGGCTTGACACAGGAGCAGATATTTCTATTCAACCTGAGGGAACTGAGACAGGAAACAAAATTTTAGTAGAATTGGCAGATGGCACCTCAAAAACCCTACCAGAGATTAATCATAGAGGACTTATAGGCCTGAAAGGCCCTGAAAATATGTTTGCTTTAAAAGATTTGCCTCGTTGCAAAAAGGTAGCTTATCTTAAAGAAGTTGACATCGAAGCTCAAATTATAGAACAGGTAGAAAAAACAAATCTGCCTGATAAACAAAAACTTGAAGCTATCCTTAGAACAGGTAACTATGCCAGATTTAAAAACGATGTAGGGTTAGTCCCTCAGCATACTCACTCCATTAAAGGAGATATGCCACCTAGACAAACTCAATATCCAATTAAGTCAGAGATAAAAAAGTAATTGGACGTTACCATAAATGAATTAGAAGAATTAAGAATCGTGGCAAAGATTGAAATTTCTCCAACAAACCTGCCTGTAATGGGGGTACCAAAACCCGATAGTACACACCGTTTAGTCCATAATTTGATAGAACTGAACAAAAGAACTTGCACTGATGCAAGACACTTGATTAATCCTTCTAGAACCATGAGGACCCTGCCGTACAAGCAGAAAGTCGGTGAATTCCCGGATCCAAAATCAGTAACTGATTTAGAACGATTCTTACACACGCAAGATGGCGCAGAGTGAGTGGCGGCCAGTTACTGCAGCTCTGACCTCTTTCTTTGTTTATAGTGATCTTTTTGTACTTCTAGCTTTTCTTTACGGTTTATGTGTCTACAGTAGTCGCTCCTGTTCATGTCCATACTTAAATGTGAAGCTGGTGAGACTGGTCTTGTTTGTTACTGTTTTCTGGACTTTTAAACGCTGCGTCGGCCAACACATTCAGCCATGGCCCAGCTGTTTACACTCGGGAGCAGCTGCTAGCGCTAAGCCAAGCTAGGCAACCCCCCGAGGAGAGACTGGAGATCCCCGCCGAACTACGGAGGAGGAGGGGATGCAGAGCCGGAGTCAAGCGCCGAGAAAGGAGACGACGGTACAAACCATGCCTTCCATCTGTTATCATGGGAAACGTGAGGTCTCTCATGAACAAGATGGAAGAGCTAGCGGCGCTAACGAGGCTACAGCGGGAGTACCGGGAGTGCAGTCTGATTCACTTCACAGAGACCTGGCTAAACGAGCTCACCCCGGACTCACTGGTGCAGCTGGACGGATTTCATCTCGACAGAGTGGACAGAAACATGAGGGAGAGTGGTAAGAAGAAGGGCGGGGGAATAGTGATGTTTGTGAACAACAAGTGGTGTAACCCTAGGCACATTCATGTTAAGGAGCAACGGTGTACTAGGGACATTGAGCTGCTAGCTGTTAGCATCCGGCCGTACTACCTGCCGAGGGAGTTTTCACATGTCATCGCAATAACGGTGTACATCCCCCCCCTCGGCCAACGCCAATGCAGCCTGCGAGCTTCTCCATAGTGTTGTGGCACAGCTACAGACAGCGCGTCCTCAAGCCTTTCTCCTCATCACTGGGGATTTTAACCATGCTTCTCTGTCTGCCACTCTCCCTAACTTCCATCAGTACGTGGACTGCTACACCAAGGACAATAAAACTCTGGACCTGCTGTATGCAAACACAGCGGACGCCTACAGCTCCTACCCCCCTTAGATCAGAGACTGCAATGCCAGCTACAGGAGGAAAATGGAGGACCACCTGCAGCAAAACAACGCGAGGGAGGTTTGGAGAGGACTCCAAACTATATCAGGGCAGGGCAAAGGCAGGAGGAGGGACCTTGAACCTGGAGACAGAAATTGGGCTAACAAGCTAAATCTGTTTTTCAACAGATTTGATACTGGGCCTACTCCCCCCCCCCCCCCCCAGCTTGAGCACAGACCAGCCTACCTCCAGCTCCCTTTGCTTGTTTGCCCCCTCACCACTCAGCTCCAGACTCCTCACCAGACCAGCTTTGTCAGGTGGTCTGCTACATCTTTAACCTGAGCCTGAGTCTTGAAAGAGTTCCTATCAGGTGGAAGACTTCTTGTGTGGTCCCAGTTCCCAAGATTTCGTGCTCCAAGGAGCCCAACCACTTCAGACCCGTGGCCCTAACCTCTCACCTGATGAAGGCACTTGAGAGAATCATCCTAAACCATCTCCGCCCCCTGGTGAGCCCAAACATGTATCCCCTGCAGTTTGCATACCAGCCTGGCGTTGGGGTGGATGATGCTGTCATCTACTTGCTGCAGAGATCCCTGTCTCACCTGGAGGGCACTGGAAACACTGTGAGGATCACTTTTTTCGATTTCTCCAGTGCTTTTAACACGATTCAACCTTCACTGCTCGGGATGAAGCTGGAGAGAGCGGGGGTCAGTGACCATCTGGCTGCATGGCTCATTGACTGCCTCACTGACAGACCCCAGTATGTGAGGCTGCAGGACTGTGTGTCTGATGTGGTGTTCTGCAGCACAGGAGCCCCTCAGGGCACAGTACTCTCACCTTTCCTCTTCAACCTGTACACATCAGACTTCAGGTACTACACGGACAGTTGTCACCTCCAGAAGTTCTCCAATGACACTGCCATTGTGGGATGTGTGTCAGAGGGGAACGACTGTGAGTACAAGAAGGTCATCACGGACTTTGTTGACTGGTGTGGGCAGAATCACCTTCTAGTAAATGCCAGCAAGACAAAGGAGATGGTGGTCGACTTCCACAGAAAACCCTCCTCCACTGCACCGGTAAACATCCAGGGACTTGACATCGAGAGAGTGAGGACATACAGGTACCTGGGTGTTCACCTAAATAATAAACTGGACTGGACAGATAACACCAACTCTCTTTATAAGAAGGGTCAGTGTCGTCTATACCGGTGTGAGCAGGCAACTGCTGAGTACTTTTTATGAGACTGTGGTGGCATCTGTGGTATCTTATGCAGTGGTGTGTTGGGGAGGGGGGTGTTCTGAGTGGAACAAGAACAGACTCAATAGACTGATAAAAAGAGCTAGCTCAGTCTGTGGCTGCCCCCTGGACTCCATCGAGGTGGTGGGGGAGAGGAGGGTTCTGGCAAAACTGTCCGCCATCATGGACAACACCTCCAACCCTCTGCATCAGACTGTGGGGGCCTTAAGCAGCTCCTTCAGTGACAGACTCCTACACCCGAAGTGTAAGAAGGAGCGCTTCCGCTGGTCCTTCATTCCCACCGCAATCAGACTGTATAATGCTGCATTACAATCTGCTGCGTCACTGTAACCACCACTCACATCACATAGGGTCTTTGTATTTTTATTTATGTTTCTTATATTTATTGTATTGTGTATATAATGTTTCTTTTATTTAATTTCTTCTTTCTTTCCTTAATTGTTGTTTTATCTCTTTTTTGAGCTGCTGTAACGGTGAACTTTCCCCATGTGGGATCAATAAAGTTTTATCTTATCTTAGGTACCTGTGAGTACGTGAGCAATTATGTTCCTAGAATGAGTGAAAAGGCTGCCCCTCTCCACAAATTAAAAGGGAAACTTAGGAAGAAAGATGCTCCTAAAAATATCCCCTTGACAGAGGAAGATTTGGAGCATTATAGAACTATGAAAAATCATGTAATTCAATTGGCTCGACACCTGGAAAGACGAATTATGGAAACCCCTCTAGAAGCTCATTTAGAAGTAGGTGACAAAGGTGGAGGCATTGAGGCTAGGAATTTTGGCTCAAAACAGCCAACTCTGTTCCTCTGAAACATATGGTCAATTACTGAGGCGAAATATTAATTTGAAGAAAAATATCGACACTCCCTACCCTCAATTAAAGAAGCAACAAAACAAACCACGGCTGGTGCAAAAGCTATGATGAGTAGATGGGGAAAATGGCAAATGATGATAATTGAACCACAAGTCGAGTTCCAAACTGAAGGACAAATTTTAAAACGCACAAAAATTGAAGATGCTGTCCCAGAGAAGAAACAACAAGAAAAACCAAAAATAACTTTGTTCACAGATGGAAGCTTTCAGGGTAAAGACAAAGAAGCAGACTGGGCATTTGTGTTTAAGGATGAAACAGGCAAGGGAATAGCTAAAAGATCTGGAACGTGTACAGGTACGGCTCAAACGGCAGAGGTCACAGCTATTTTAGAAGATCACTGAAACAGTGCGTGATTAAACTAGGTTTTTCTTTGTGTTTGACTTTGTTTGATTTTATTTCTTTGATTTGTTTTTGTATTGGTTTTTCTGCTCTATGTAAAAAATAAAAACATGATTATCCTGTATTCCACACATTTTGCCTGACTTAAAACCTTTTGCTTATTTTTTGCTTATATTTTACTTACGTGATATTTTTAAATTAGATGTTTGATGTTGTCTGTCTCCATTGCAAGAGAGGGTGTTGAGGGATATGCAATGGTCCAGATATTATAGACGAATAATCAACGAATTGTAAGAGAGGGTGTTGAAAGAAAGAAGTTTATGCAATTGTTGTTACTATTTGTCTTTTTAGTTATTATGGTCATCTCATATCTGGGGGGATGGACGATGGTGTGTGCCGTCCATAGAAAACAATGACAAAGAAAAGACAAAAAACAAAAATACAGGCGCATCTCAGTGAATTAGAATATCGTGGAAAAGTTCATTTATTTCAGTAATTCAATCACAAAAGTGAAACTCATATATTATATAGATTCATTGCACACAGAAAGTGCACAAGTGAAATATTTCAAGCCTTTATTTCCTTTAATTTTGATGATTATGGCTTACGGCTAATTCAGCCAAAATTCAGTATCTCAGAAAATTAGAATATTGTGAAAAGGTTCAATATTGTAGACTCACGGTGTCACACTCTAATCAGCTAATTAACTCACAACACCTGCAAAGGTTTCCTGAGCCTTTAAATGGTCTCTCAGTCTGGTTCAGTAGGCTACACAATCATGGAGAAGACTGCTGACTTGACAGTTGTCCAGAAGACAGTCATTAATTTTTGTTGAGGTCTAAAGGGGTGAAAGTTGGTTTCTCACGAAAGTAAATGTGAAACTCAAAGGGTGGTTACGTAATTTGGCGAAGGAGCGCAGTTGCAGTTGCAGAGGAGGACAAGCTGATCCAGATGGAGTGGAGCAATCTTTCGTGAGAACTAATGTCAGCCAGTTAAAAAACTTTCAACAAAATCAAAGATAGAAATAGATGAAACAAAACCTTTAACCTCGCTTCCCTATTGAAAAGTCATCCTCAGTCATCAGCCTTAAAGAGAATTATACTGCATGTAGTCGAACGGAGCCAGTTTAAATGTTTTACATTTTTTTTTTATTTTTAACCAATTTTTGACAACATAAAATCTCTGTAATTGAGACAATAAAAATTAAGTAAAACTTTAACAAGTTTTTGTCGGCCTGATTCATTCTGAGAGAAGGCAAAAAAAGGGAGAAAAAGGGGGTTTCCCCCCAGAGGACAATGCTTAGAACCCAAGAGGTAAGTTTCAGGGCATCCACACTACGGCAACACCACTGACGACCTTAGGGCACTCACACATCTCATAATAGCGCAGGGTCAGGAACCGGAGTAGGCACCCCTCCCCGAGCCGGCCAGGTGTCCAGGCCCCGGTGGAGGCCTTATATCTGTTAGGTCTCCTTTGGTTATGGGTGTAAGCGTATTTCTTGGCTCTTGCTTCACAGCCTTTGCCAGTTCCTGTCCAGCTGCAGCCACAGCCTTCGCCAGTTCCTATCCAGCTGCAGCCGCAGCCTCCAGTTCCTGTCCAGCTGCAGCCACAGCCTTCGCCAGTTCCTATCCAGCTGCAGCCGCAGCCTCCAGTTCCAGTCCAGCTGCAGCCTCCAGTCCCAGTCGGCGGCCCGCGCCGACACCTGTTCCTGGTTCCCAGTCAGCAGCCTGGCCGACACCTATTTCTGATTCCCAGTCGGCGGCCCAGCCGACACCTGTGCCTTGTTCTCGGTTGCCGGTCCAGCCGACCTCTGTTCCTCCCTCTGAGTCGACGGTCCGGTAGACCTCTGTTCCAGCTCCTTGGCTGCAGCAGTCCCCAGTTTCTGATCTTCAGTTGCGGGCCTCCTTCACGTCCCCCAGAGCATCTCCCCACATCTAGTTGTCCTCCTGGTTGTCCTCCGGAGCACCCCCCACATCTGGTCGGCCTCCTGGTCGTCCTCCTGAGCGGCTCTCCACGTCTGGTAGTCCTCCAGGCCATCATTTGTACCTGTCTTGTCTCTTCAGTTCCTGCCCTCATGTCTCTCTTTGATTAGCCACACCTCCTCCCCTTTACTCACCTGCCCCTGATTCTGTAATCAGCCACTTCCCTACATATACCGGTCCCTTTCCTTTGTTCTTTGTCGGTTCATTCTGAGTATAGTTAATGGGTGTATTTTGTATAAAAAATATTTTAAAAATGATATTTTATGATGTCAAGTTAAGGTTAAGTTAATGACAAGTTAAGGAACCACGTTTATCTGCTACACCCCCTTTGTTTTTGTTTCTCGCCGGACACCATTTGTGGCTGCACAGAAAAACCCGGAACAACACCGTCCGCGCAGATGTGCGAAGATATTAGATAAGATAAGATATTAACCATGTTTTACTGGATGAAGAGGAAGAGTGGCGGCTCGGAGATGTCCAAAGCAGAGCTACTGAGAGATACTTAGCTAAAACTAAAGCTAAGTTTAGTTGTTATCTGTAAATGAAAAACATCCATTTTGATGAACTGACATTTTGGTTATTCAGTTCCACATAATTAAATCAGGCAGAAGCTAAATTAA
Organism: Macquaria ambigua; assembly: GCA_008360985.2. Lineage (NCBI taxonomy): Eukaryota > Metazoa > Chordata > Actinopteri > Centrarchiformes > Percichthyidae > Macquaria > Macquaria ambigua. Next base: position 161,394 of record VMKM01001171.1, on the reverse strand, counting down.
TTCATGAAGGAGGAGGGGAAAAAAACCCCAGCTAAACTCCTGCTAAAGGTAGCTAGCTTAGCAGATCTCAGTAGTTGTTGTTTAAAAACATTTTTTTTTGGCTCCAGTAAAATAATCAGTCCAAAAAGACAAAATGAAGTCATTACAACCTTTCTATCTGTTTTATAATCTGCCATCCAGCCTGAAAACTTTAAACCCTTTTTTCTCTCGACATCACTGTTTCTGTAGTTGCTGCTTCCTGCCTGCAGGGGGCAGCATGTTCATATAATCATTGTAACTCTCTAATTCCCACAGCAGCCCTGTTCTTTCCAGCAGCTCAATGTCACCATCTGAAGACACGGAAACGGACGAAGCACGGAAAGAAACCGTACAAATGTAAGATTTGTCACAAAGCGTTCGTTCTGAAGTCGGTGCTAATGAACCACAAGTGGGTCCATGCGCTGGCTAAGCCACACAAATGTGATTTTTGTCAAAAATCACGTGTTTCAAAGTTTGAGCTGGCACGCCACCGGGTGACCCACACAGGAGAGAAGCCGCACCGCTGCAACATGTGCGGACAATCCTTCAGCAACCTTGAAATTTTATCCCATCACATGTCGAGTCACCCGGGTCACCTGGGCACAGCGGTCGCCTGTGAAATCTGCAGCAAAATCTGTCATACAAAGCACAAGTTGCAGATCCACATGAGGATCATGTGGATGAGATACAGCAACGAGAGGCCGCACGTCTGCAGTAAATGCAGCAAGCGATTCTTGCACAGGTCACACCTGGTGACTCACATGAGGGTCCACACTGGGGAGAAACCTTACAAGTGCTCCATCTGCGACCTGGCCTTCAGTCAGAGCCACTGTGTGAAAAGACACATGAAGACCCACCACGGTGGATCAGACTACTGCAAGACCCAAACTCCTGCTCACATTCTGCCTAAAAGAAGGACTGATGCCGTTAACGGCACTGAAAGAGTCGTTAAACATGTCGGATGACACAAAAGTCACAAAGTGTTTTGTGGTTAAACGTGTTGAAAATGTGCCGCAGTGCTTAAAGCTGCGTAAAGGATGAGGCGGAGGATATTCTAACTTTTTTATTAATGTCAAGAAATCTTCTGAAAAGACTCAGACCAACAACACGTGAGTCCGTCTCTCAGTCCTGTCTGACTTCCTGGCTGTTTTCGAAACCGCCTACTGTCCTATCAGTATGTTCTGATTTGGCCAAAATGTAGCATGTAGTATGCAAAGAAAAGCAAAATCTGCAGTATGCCAGAAATACCCGGATGTCTCACTAATTCGGAGAAAATCTCCAGTATGCATCGGACCAGTCTACCTCACCTACTGTATCCCACAATGCAAAGCGGTGAACGGTGCCCATTGTCTTTGTTTTTTTTTTGTTTGTTTTTTTCAACTTTATTTACACAGTCACCAATGGCTGACAGCAACACTACTATGCCGTATGTAGTAGATATTGCATACTGCGTTCGTCTGTAGCATATAGCAGGCGGTTTCGAAAACAGCTCTCATTGGTTCCTGCAGAAGACGGGAATCTTTAAAATCACAAATATATAGTTTGATGTTTCAAACAGCTGCTCACTGTAGTTTTTATCAGACAAACAGGAAGAAATAGTGACTTTGTTGGGGACTATTTTCAGCGGCGGATGAATCCACATGTGGTGCTCTAGTGAGTATTTGGGGCAGCAGGACGGTGTGTGAATAAACTCCAGTGTGTGTGTTGATGGTGATGAAGGCTCACTGATGTGTTTTATAGTTTTTATATATCAGGCTGTCAATAACCAAAGTTTAGAATATCTCCAGACTTATCTTTCAGTGTGTGTGCAGTAAATCTGACAACATGAATCATAGTTTGAACACTGAGCTCTGACGACAACTGAAAGAACTCATTAGACGTCCTGAGGAATAAAAAATGCTGTTTCTGATGATTTAGTCAGGATGTTTTAGCCATAGATTCCTTAAAGGGTTCTCATTAGGTCAGAGTGATTAACAGTACGTACTAATAATGGTGGCAGGCTCCAACCTGTTTATCTGATCTACAAAAATTCACGTTACCATGTCAAGCCCACAAAAATGCTTTTATATTATGTTTGTGGGAGGAAAATGTACAATATTGTTTCCCTTCAAAGGTTTGATAAAGCAGTGTTAACATGTATAATTTTACATGACATGAATCAGGACTTTTAGCAGAAACAACACGTACATTGAAGTTTGTGATTCTGAATGTTGAGCACTGATTCATCCTGCTGCTCCTCGTTTTGTTTGCCTGTAAACATCTCCAGATGCTTGTTTGAGTTGTTCAGGGTTATTTGGAAGAGCGAGACTTTGAACTGTTAAACTTGTGTTCAGTTTTCAAGTGCAGCCCCCTTCTTTTCAGACACATTTTAGCTCTGTTTTTATTCTAAAGTGTTTAGCAATGCACTTCATCTGTCTGATATTTATACAAAGCATTTCTTCTTTCATCCTTTTCAGCTCATTAATTTCATCTTCCAGCTTTGACAGTATTACAGTTTAGCTTGCAGCTTTTATAGCAATGTATTTCAGCTCTTAGCTTCTTCAGGTTCCCCCATTTTTCAGCAGTGCAGTACAATGCATTTGAGCTTTCAGATTTTTATTAAAAGAATTTGACAACACTGTAAAGTAAGAAAATACTCCACAGCTTATAAGACTTTACAATATTAATGACAATGAAGCTCTGACTCTGTTTGCTGCATAGATCTGAATGGATTTCTTCACCTCTGTCTAAAGTTATAAAGGTAACCACAGCACCACCTTGTGGACAGATGGCTGTACTGCAAGCTGCCCTACAGGTGCATTCACTCTGAATACTGAATCAGCTTTTATTGTAAAGCCGCCCACAGTGCCACCAGGTGGTGACATGGCTGTACTGCAGTAGGCTGTGGCATTTGTGTTGCACAAAGATAACACAGGCCTGCTTCAAATGTACTGTTAGATATTCTGCATATACACATGTATGTGAAGTGAGACAAAACTCTTTAAACAATATTAAATTATACTTTTCTAGTTTAAAATGGCTTCACATTTTCTAAATTTACATGTTTTTAATAAAGAACAGCTCGTTGGGATGAGGATATCTCACCATAAGACTTTAAAATAATCTAAAACTTGTTTTTTCACCTTAGTCGTGGTGATCCTTGAAGATTTTGGGAAATGTCCATTTGTTCAATTGGTGGCAATATTGAATTAACCCAGATGCTGTCTGACACGTTCAGTAGATCCATCACAGGTTTGGATGACTCTCTCATGATGTCTTGTGGGATGGAAACTTTCACTTGGTGCTCCTGAGAATTATAATGTCAACCATTATTTAATGGTATTACAGCTGAAGCTCTTTGAGATTCAGGAGGATTGTACCCAAACAAACAGGAGAAATAACACAGACCAGCTGGTTTCAATGCTTAAGACTTTTAATTTTGCATAAGACAAGAAAGAAGAGTTCACTCTGCAGAGTAAAGTTGTGCTAAAAGCTTTTTATAACACAGTCATATATATGAGACTGGTGGCGTAAAGAGAGAAGAGTTTCCGAGCAAACACAAACACAAACTGAGTTTGTGCTGTTGGCAGGTTTTCATGTCTTTATCAGCCCTTCCTGGCACAGACAGATGGGAGGAGTGAGTTGCATGCAAGGTCATCCCAGTATTTCTGATCTATAGATTAGAATGAGATTTTATAGCTGCATTAATAGGTTACTAATCAATCTCAAAACCAATAGTGTACATTTTCTAATATATAATGCCATGTATTGATTTCATAAAGCCAAAGAATTTTAAATCCAGAAAGACGTTCTTTGCTACACAGAGATATTTAAATTTACCATTTACACCAATCATACAGTCTGTGAGCTCTCAAGGAAAATTATGTGATATAATTTACCTGCCCAATTCATTTGTAGACAGCGCTGAGCACCTTGAAAGTTATCCGGCTGTCCACGACCCCAATGAGTAAACAGGAAACGTGTACCATCACTCCAGAACCAGAATGGCAGCTTGAAAACAGAAGAGAAGATTGCACAAATAAAAAAGTCAAGACAATAATTCTTTAATTAAATATCTTGTACATTATATAATTATGAATAATATACCTCTTGTGCATTAGACCCTCCAATCCATGTTGAAGGCTGATTAGGAGTGATCTTCTGAATCTCCTGGTACTCTTGGATGCTGTGTACTGATGCAAGGTGTCCACCCATGGACTCACAGTTTTTCTACAGCAGAGAAAGAAGCCAAAAGGAGGCCAATTAACTGAGTGTAGAAAGTAGTGAACAGAATAAACTCAGTGTAAAAGCTCCACTCAATAAAGATAATCCTGATTACTTCAGCCTGAGCCCAAGTCATGGCTTGTGGAACAAAGCGGAAACCTTTCCAACCACCGGGACAATGTGCAGCCCTCTTGACAACATGACTCTCTCCTGACGTCAGACAGACAAGAGAGGATAATGAGTTCTGGAAAAGTACCCACTGACCAAACTGTGAAGAGCTGCACAGTTTGAACAGCAGTTACTGATTTAAGTTGTCTGCTATTGTCAGTGTGTAATTATGAATGCATTCAGTTTCTTTCTCTGTACATGCAGTAATACTCATGTCTCATATATTAGATCATAAATCTAAAGAAATATACACTCACCCTCGACAGTAGCTTCCTCTGTTCCAGGTTCTTCCTCTGCGTCTGGAAGAGCTGGAATAACATTTTGATCCACTAGTGAGTTCATTTCTTCATCTACTCTTTTTGCTGTGTATAGACAAATCTCTCTCTCACACACACATATGGAGTAATACTCACCAGCAGCTCTGGTCAGAGCCATCATGGCACAAAGAAGTGCAAACACAGTCAGCATCTTCATGGTGGAGACGAAGCAGATGTCAAAGATGATGATTACCTTCAATAAAGACAGACAGCGACATGTCAGTAACACTTCAGGGAAGAGACGACCTGCAGTTCAGTCAGTATCAGTGACAGTTTGTAAGCCAACCTGCTGCAGAATGATCTTCTCTTCTTCTTCTCAGTGTCTGTAGCGTCAGTCGTCCTGCGTGGAGCTGCTGAACAACAGAAACACCAGCTCTTATATACAGTTACTCATCTTGGCGTCTCCCACAGAACCAGGATCTAAAGACCGGTACACTGACAACACACAGAGAAACTCAAACTAAAATACACATCTACAGGCTCCACGTCCACCACCAGCTTGAAGCTTTGTTTGCATAATGTTTGTAACCGCAGGAGCTTGTTGTTAGAAACATGCAAGATAATATTTCACGTGGAACTCAAACTATCAGATTACATACTTGACATGGTTGCAACGTATTAAATTACCTGTTATTGTAATGTATTTAATAAGGACAAATTCTATTAGATGGGGCGTTGTTTCTATTCAGTGATATTTATGTAGTGAGCGTTCTGTCTGAGCGTCCATCACTTTTATCTGATGGGAAAACAGTTCAGTGAGAGACACAGTCGCACTGTCTTCTATTCAATGTTTGATAGTTCAGATACGCCTGTAGCAGCCCCCCCCCCAATTACACACCCCTCAACCTCCTAAAATTAATTTTCAAGCAAGAAGAAAACAATGAGTTTCAAGTTTAATTTGTCATGTGCAGTCAACACAGGGTAGACAGTGCAATGAAATGTGTTGGACGAGTTCAGCAGCAGCAACAACTATATAAATATTAAAGCTGCAAGCAGCGATGAACAGGCCCTTGCACATCTGCACATGTCAGGGCATGCAGCATCTGCCGCTTCATGACTGGACACCGGGCATGAAGATGTTAACTGGGAGAAACAGGAAGATTCCCAGCGGGCCGGGCTGGTTGTTGGGCCGTGAAGGCCGGTGACGGGGTCGGCATACACAGTAATTTCATAAATAGATCATTCATCTCAGCAGCCATAGAAAATAAAATATTCAGGGTTTTCCCTAACACTATAACACTTTGGTGCACCGTTGAAGTGTTTTTCTCAGCGTGTCAGGTGAATGAGAAGAAAAGAAATTGTACTGAGAGTTCTCTATCGTGTTTTGCTGTTATCTATGGTCGCGCTGGTTTCTGAACCGACAGCAGAGCATAGAGATTTTTTTCATATTCAAATTCATATTTCATTGTATGTCCTAGAAAAATACACATAAGGTCGTAGCAGATTTACATAGTAAAGCTATAACTATACATTTCCAGCATAATGGGTTGTGAACTAAAGTGAGCTGGTCTGAAGCATGAAACTCCCTGGCTGAAAATGAGTCCCACTCCGGGCCTGCTGGACACTGACCAGGTGACACAGATCTGCATTTGTTTTGGACAATGCACAAAAGAATTAAATGTATCTGCCTGATAATATTCCTGAGTGAAGTTTAGAAAGAATGAAGAAGACAGACATCAGTGAGAGTCAGTCCTTTCTCCTGTCCTCCTCCCTCTGCTGCTATGTCATGTAAATCAAATGATGACTGTCTCACAAGGCTTACTTCTTGTACTTCTTGTTACTTCTTGTTTCCAGTAGGTTGCGCTATGACTATGAGTATGACTGAATATTGTAAAATTATCCAGCATGAGAAATTTGGACCATATTCGATCATGTACACTCAAGTTACAAGAACTTCCTGTTTCACGGCGAGATATCGAAGTTCAACGCTATGGCACGGGCACGCCGTTCAACTTAATACAAAACTTTTAACACCTTTTAATCACAAAGGTCTTTACAGCCCACAGCCCAAATTTGAAGAGGATCTGATTAAATCTCTAGGAGGAGTTAATCAAAGTAAGAGGCCTGGAAATGGATGGTTTGATTTTGAAAATGTGTAGGGGGCGCTATTGAGCCATTTTGCCACACCCATGTCCAATACCTTTATCAGATGTACGTTTGTGCCACTGATGATGCATGTGCAAAGTTTGGTGAGTTTTCAAGCATCCCTAGCCCCTCATAAAACTGCTTCCTGTTTATGGCAAACAATGCGTTGTCATGGCAGCGCCATTTGATGAAAACTCAATCTTCACAGTGAAGCATCATCAATGTCTTTCAAGACTTTGCTGACTAAATTTGAGGTGGATCTGGTTAACCTGCTAGGAGATGTGATTAAAAGTATAGGGCCTGTAACTTCCTGTTGTCACTAGGTGGCGCTCTGACTTTGATTCAATTTTGACTCCTACATGTCTTCAGGATGGGAATCTCATCAAACCTGAGGAATATAATAGATCTGATCATATGGAGCCAAGTTACAACAGTTTCATTTTTCATGATGAAACATCGAAATTCACTGCGCCGCCATGACCACGCCCTCCAATGAAAACTCACAATTTTCACTGTGAAGCATCATCAAGGTCTTAAGGCTTTACTGCCCAAATTTGAGGTTGTTCTGCTCGTGGTGTGTCATTTCCTCAACATGATACATATGCATACCAAATTTCGTACATGAAATGTGCCACAGGAGCTAGTTCATTAAAAGTTTGTAGGGGGCGCTATTGAGCCATTTTGCCACACCCATGCGCAAGACCCATAAAAAATCTATATTTTCACCACTTCTGACGCATGTGCAAAATTTCATGAGTTTTTGAGCACGTTTAGCCCCTCAAAAATGTGATTCATTTGTTGAAATAATTATAATAATGATAATTCCTTCAGATACAATAGGGTCCTCGCACGACTTTGTGCTTTGGTCCTAATAAGTGTCTCACAGCAAAAACAATAAAAACAAATATATATATACATATATATGGAAAGAGTAGGCAAGGAAATATGTAAAAGGGAAGGGTTATGAAATATATGTATGAATATATAATAGTATGTACACAAGTGTAAAGTGACAGTGTACTGCACAGTGAGTGCAGATCGCACTGTGGTGACATGTGAATGCACAGACAGAAGTATATCTTTATGAGTTCAGTAGCCTGATGGCCTGGTGGTAGAAGCTGTTTTTGAGTCTGGTGGTGCGTGCAGCCATCCTCCTGTACCTTCTACCAGATGGTAGCAGGGAGAACAGGCTGCGTGCTGGGTGGCTGCGGTCCTTGATGATGTTGTGAGCCTTCCTCGGGCATCGCTGGAGGAAGATGTCCTGAATGGCAGGGAGTCTTTTGCTGATGGTGTGCTGTGCCGCTGACGCTACTCTCTGTAGCGCTTTGCGACTGTGGGCAGAACAGTTCCCGTACCAGACTGTGACACAGCCAGTCAGCAAGCTCTCGATGGTGCATCTGTAAAAGGTAGTGAGGATGTTGGCGTTCATACCAGACTTCCTCAGTCTCCTCAGGAAGTAGAGCCGCTGACGAGCTTTCTTGACCACGATGTCTGTGTGTAGGGTCCAGGAAAGGTTCCTCAGTGATGTGGACTCTGAGGAACCTAAAGCTGCTCACCCTCTCAACCACAGTGTCTCCAATGAGAATGGATTTGTGTCCGCCTCCCTGTTGTCTCCCGTAGTCCACGATCATCTCTTTCGTTTTACTGACGTTGAGAGAGAGGTTGTTATCTTGGCACCAGCTGGTCAGTGCCTTCACCTCCTCTCTATAGGCCGTCTCATCGTTGTCTGTGATCAGGCCCAGGATGGAAGTGTCGTCAGCAAACTTAAGGATAACGTTTGAGTTGTGTTTCGCAACACAGTCATACGTGAACAGGGCATACAGGAGAGGGCTGAGCACGTGACCCTGCAGTGCACCTGTGTTGAGGGTCGGCGAGGAGGAGGTATGGTTACAGATTCTCACCACCTGGGGACTGCCCGTCAAGAAGTCAGAGATCCAGCTGCAGATGGAGGAGTCCAGACCAATATCACCGAGCTTAGAGACGATTGGTAAGAGAATAATTGTGTTGAGCTGTAGTCGATGAACAGCATCCTCACATATGTATTCCTCTTGTCCAGGTGGGAGAGAGCAGTGTGTGTCGCCAAGGCGATGGCGTCATCCGTGGACCTGCTTGGTCTGTATGCAAACTGTAGAGGGTCCAGGGTGTCAGGAAGGAAGGAGCAGATGTGGGTTTTGACTAGCCGCTCACTGACAGCTGTTGATTGATGCACATCAGGTTCTGGTTCTGAGGAGGTTCAGCACCCACACGTCGCCCTCAGCTAAATGCTAATGTCAGCATGCTAACATGCTGATGTTTAGCAGGTATAATGTTTACCATGTACACCGTCTTAGTTTAGCGTGTTAGCATGGTAACATTAGCTAGTTAGCAGTAAACACAGAGTACATTTTTAAAACTTTTCACTTTGTGTTCAAACAGAACAGGAAGCCTGCATTACAAACTGTTTTAAAGAGGTGGGATTTTAGAAGGCAGGGGGGCTCTAATAAAAGACCCCATTGAATTGCATTATGGGAAATGTAGGAGTCAGAGTTTTTGAAACTTGGCTCATAGAGACTCTGATCTCAGCCTTCATCTTTGACCGTTGTTTTTCATCTGTCTCTTGTGAGTACCACTTTGAAAGAGTAAATACAGTATTTTTAAACCTGGGCTCTTTTTTCTTTTTTCTTTTTTTTTTTACATATTTTGGGGTTGAATTGACGAATACTTACCATTAGTTTTGGAACTGGTCCAGTAGATCGCCTCCACCGGCATCTGTGAACGGGCTGCAATGTAATCCTTTGGGGCAACTGCACCTGTCAGAGTGCGTCCACTAAAAGTGCTTGTTTTTAACACTGAATCTAGTTCAGAGTGTTATTCTAAGTGTCTGACAACATTATGGAGAGGATCCCTACAGAGACAGACCTGTTTGTTAATTGTCCACAAGGATTATGTTGCAGCCATTGCAGGCATGATGAAGCTGTCAAACATGGTTCAATACAATGGATTTTCATACACTCTATATCTGTCAATGATCTTTTTATGCAGTGCTACCCCTTTCAAATCCCCAAAAAGTGTTACGGTGTGGTGCAGGGAAAGAACCCAAGTGCAGACACAGCAGGCTGAGTGGTGCAGATCAATGATTTATTAGGGATAAATGAACTTACAGGCAGGAGATCCAGGTTCAGGTGAGAAAAGCTCAAGGGAAAAAACAAAAGGCAAAATGGACACAAGGAAATCAGGAAACCAGGACATGGAACTCAGAATAAACCCACACAGAACAAAGGAAGGGAACTGGTATAAGTAGGGAAGTGGCTGATGACTGAATCAGAGGCAGCGACACATAAGGGCAGGAACTAAAGAGTCAAGACAAGCTGACTTTCAAAACAGGAAACAGAACAAAAGACTAACAGATTAACAGAATATACCACTAACAGAATGTAACAGAAAGTCTAATAGGAATTCTGTTATTGGAGTTTTAACAGTCGTATGAACTAGAGCAAGAGCTACTTCCAGTTATCAGCCTCTCAAAGTCTCATTAGCTTCAACTATAGATGTTTGAAAATGAAGATTTATTTGATTTAAATAGTCAAGATTTGTGATGGATTATAGAATTTAGGTTCACCTAGAAAGAAAAGTTCCAAACTGCATTTTATTAGAACTGTGAAGGTGTCAAATATGAGAGCTCATTACAGAACAATAATCCAACAAACTAGTGACGTCTGGGAGGTTTTTGGTGAAACTGACAGGAGCCTCAAAGCTAGTAAATAAAATAGGATTTACTCAGGTTTTATTAAAATCAAACATGTCACTGACTTTTCTGACTTCATGGCTCAACTACTAGAATGTGAACATTTCACTAAAGCATCATAACCAATAAATAATAATAATACCATTAAGGAGAATGAGACACAACCAAACTCTGAAGCTCACATGTTGCTTGATTTCCATAAAAACACAAAAGGAGGATTTACAAGCTCATTTTGTCTATGGGGGCCATTGATATGTTGATTGACAGAGAGATGCAAGCCTCACTTAATGTCTCCTAAGAGAAAACATTTGCTCAGTGCTATAAAAATAAAACATCATTCACACCCTGTGTGCTGTTCTGCATCACACTGTGATGCAGAACAGCACACAGGGTGTGACATCTGTGATTTCATAGTGCTGTTTGCTGAGTTTAGTGTAGCAAACATGAATCGGACATATTTCCAAACAATGATTAATAACTGCTCCAGTTCTTGAGAACTCCAGGGACACCAGTATCTGTTAAAAGTTGACTTTGGCTGTGTTTGTATTAAGCTGCTGTCAGGTGAGCCTCGTTCAACATGTGAGCCTGAATCAGGACATCGCTGGGCCGACACCATCACTGATATCCTCTTTATTTCCTTTAAAGTACTGACAGTATCAGTACGAGACCCCGCTCCCTGCAGAAGTATGAGTGACATGTCTGTGTCTCTTTATTAAAGGCTATCATCATCTTTAATATCATCTCCACCACCAAGATGCCAACATGCTGTTTGTGCCATGATGGCTCTGACTCCGAGCTGCTGATGAGTATTTACTGGAGTGAAACTACTACAGTACTACAGTACTACAGTACTCCACTTGAGTACAATTTTGGATTTATAAATGTGATATTTGCCCAACACGCGCAACAACTGTCAAACGATCAATTTGTTGATTCTGTCAGTGTTACCATTCAAAAATAAGACAATATTTGTTTAGTAAAGTTTATAACTCTGCAAGATCTTCAGGGCAATTTAAAGATTATTCTTACATTTAAAAAAACATAAATATAATTGAGAAATAGCCTCACCTTTCTTCTTGCAGAAGAAACATAAGGTTTCAAATTATATATATATTGATTCCAGTGATTGTATGTATGCAGAATTATAATATAAATAACTTGCATTTTATTGGGGAACCAGCAATCAGTGATATTCTACCCAAAAAATAAATCTTCATTTAAATGCTGAGAAAATAATTTTCCAAATATTCAAAAGATTTCAGACAGAGACTGAACAGAAGTGAAAACCTTCTTAAAATGAGTATTTCAACACTTTTCCTGATTTGATGGAAATGAAAGATAAATGTTTTAAAAGTTTCCTTTTGCACCTAAAACTTATTAAACAAGACCACAGAGAATTTATGCTGCTTGTTTGTACAGTTTTCTCCGAGCTGTCTTAAAGCTAAAAAAGAGATAAACGTTCATTATTAATTAAAGTTAATAAAAGAGAGTTAAAGGTAACAAAATAATAATAATGTCTCAGCCTCATAATATTTCAACATTCACACAGTTTTCACACCATATTGAAATTGAAATTAAAGAAAGTGCTTTGGCACCATCATCAGGCCAATGGAGGAATTGAAGCCTCAATAAAAGCTGTATATTTAATGGATGTAAATTGTATAAAAAATGATCCATCCATAAATCTTCCGCTTATCCAGGGCTGGGTCGCGGTGGCAGCAAGTCAAGCAGGGTAGTCCAGATGTCCATCTCCCCAGCAACACTTTCCAGCTCCTCCTTGTGGACCCCAAGGCGTTCCCAGGCCAGATCAAAATCAGAATCAGATTTATTGCCAAGTAGGTTTTCACATACAAGGAATTTGCTTTGGTGTATAGGTGCATAAATAATCAGAAATATATACAGATATTTAAATAAAGCCACTAAAAGCAGGTACTGTAAAAAAGCAAGTCAAGAATACAAATATAAAATAGTGAAATTAGCAATAAAAAATGTGGAGAAAAATATAAAATATAAAATAAAATAGAATAAGATTAGAATAAAAACTGTACAATAATATGAAAAAGAAGAGTTGTACATTTTGTGCACAATGTGCAAAATATTAACTGAAGGATGTGCAAAAGTTCACAGTATGGAGTGTACATACGTTAATGTAACGCAGGAGGCTTACGTTAATATAATGTGTAGTGACCATTGGGGGGGGCGGGTTTATAGGGGTACTAGAGTCCGAGTCACAGGGGGGTCCCGGGCCTTGCTGATGAGGTCAGTTGTGGACGGGAAGAAACTGTTCTTATGGCGTGAGGTTTTGGTCCTGATGGACTGCAGCCTCTTGCCGGAGGGGAGTGTTTCAAAGAGTTTGTGACCGGGGTGGGAGGGATCAGCAGCAGGACTTAAGAGTCCTAGCAGGCGAAAGAATGCAAAGAGAGTCCACTCAGCTAAGAGAACAAAATCGGGGGCCCTTCAGAAGAAATGAGGTCATAATTACTGAACAAAGTAGAAATTCTAACATAAGAAGGATATTGCATGTTATACTACATCCACTGAGCAGAGTTGAAGGTGAAAATCCAACTCGAGTGCTTAAACAGGCCTACGATGCCGTAATGCTTGAGGCAAGGGCTCAAGTCTTGAGACAACAACTGTAACTGTCCCTGAGACATGTTTCTTTGAGATTTTTAATTCATATGTTTCTGTCATAAATTCTTGGTTATTTCAGTTCATACAGTCATTAAAAATTGATTGATGTAATACAGATCAAATGTTAAAAAGGGTAACATTGATAAATATGTGTCTAAAATGTATCACCATAAATATAGGTTGGTAAAAATGTAAGGTTCTTTATGTAAGGTTTCATTTGTTGTAGAGTACAACAGATCACATGACCAAAGTTTAGTTAAGAGCATAACAGTTGCATTATGGGTAAGAGACAGCATGGAGGCAGAGGAAAGACATGCGGCTTCCAAATAACCTATTCTGCATGTAGTCCAAGAGGCGGACATGGTTATTGTGTTTATTTGGTTTACATTTGAATAATATTTGTTGATATTCATTTTCTATGGACAATGTGATACGTTTTGTAGGGATTATATTTGATTTTATCATGTTTCTGTTGTGCTAACGTGTCTGGTACTGCTAACTAGTAGAGAGACTTCAAAATGGTGCAGAGATGTATATTTAAAATGTTTGTCTATTTTTTTTTTGTAGTTTTCACGGTGTTTGATGGAGAAACAGAGAAAGAGAGAGAAAATAAATCTTCAAAGACATCTGTATGAAGCGTGGCAGTTATTTCATTGGACGAGTGCAGCTACAACAACCAAATTATGTGGTAATGACACCTTTCAGTTGTGGAAATTTTGAATACTCTTCAGCTGACTCGCTCAGAGCTTTCACCCAAGCCTGGTTAGAACCTGGGCCCCAGCTAAACATATTGCTGTGCATCCTGCGAGACCAAGATTATCAACAGTGGCAGAATGCGCTCACAAATTCAAGTCAGACAGCAGGGGGTCGTATCCTGGACAGTCATGTGAACCCAGCTAGAGAAGCCCAGGTAGACAAGCAGAATAATGGATGGTAGACTTAATAATCGCTCTGGTAACGCCAGAGGGGCATCCCGCAAAGCAGAACTACTTAGAGTAGGAGACCTAGAAGACGTGCCCCCTGGATGCATGGAAAACAGCTATTGAGGAAGTGATTAGATGGGCGGCAGATGATTCATCTAGAGTGATTACTATTCATTGCAGAACACAAGGAAAAACATACCAGGGGATAGTAGTTAAAAGGCTGTTACAAGCATTAGCCCTGGCTGTACCTTTCCAAGGCTGTGTGCCCCTAATGAGAATTTTAGTGGATACTCCAAACCTAAAAGGTCATTTGAGAGAAAAGATAATGGAGGCCCATGATGATTGGCTTAGATCTGCTGAGGAAAGTTCCTCTAGTGAGGAAAATTCAGAAAGTGAGAGTGAGGGTTCAGACTCCCCACAGTGGAGGGGGTGTGTAGAGCGCACCTCTAGGGGTAACACCCCGTACTCAAGCCCCAATCGGAGCCCTGCAACTCAGGGTTTGTCTGATATGAGGGGAATATCAAGGGTATCTCCCCGAGAAACCTCTACACCCCAGGGCCGCAGGGCAATCCCAGGCTCAATCCCGAACCAGACAGAATGTTAGCTTTGCACCAGATCTCGCTCCGATAGCCAGAGGTAAAAATATGCAAATATGCATCCAAACCGAGAGCTAGACAGCAATATGATCCTAACAAACTTCCAGCTGAGCCTCCCACCTGGTTCACCTCTGAAGGTTATCCATACAACCCTCAGACCGCCTTTAGTGAGGAAATAAATAACAAATGGGGGGACACAGATCCTAATGATCAGTTAACCCCTTGGTACCCGGTGACGCATGAAGAGGCCAGGTACATAGCTGCAGCCCCCTCCGCCTCCGAGGTTCTTAGCCAACCTCAGATTCCTCAGACTTGGAAGGAGGCATACTTAGCTTCAGGCTATGACTTACAGAGGGAGGGCAACATAAGAAGAGATGAAGCAGTCAGGGAGTATCTGAATCCTTCCTCTAATTCTACTTCCAATGCCTATAGAGTTGAACTTCCAGCCTTCCCTCAGCCTGACTTAGTTCCTGCTCCAGGGTTAGCGCTAACAAATACAAACCAGTCATCATTGACACATCCAGCTAGAAGCAGTTACCCAACTTTGGCCAATCCTCTTAGAAACGAAATATCTAACCAGCCATCTACAATTTGGCAGGAAAACTCTTGTTGCCTAGTACCCCACAGAATTCAGTAAGCCCTCCAACGGGACTTCTAAGCCCAAAAGACCTAAAATATCCAGAGAGAAATTCCAATGAGTCTGATCTTGAATTTTTCCTTGGTTGTAAGGAAGTGGGAGTCTCGTCTGACATTTTAGCAAATTCCGCCTATGCAGGATTTTTTAATATCAGTAGGAAATGTAATCTGCCGAAAGGGACAACTCCCTGGATAGTTCTTTCTATGTCAAGGCTCCCTCCGGGCCAAAGCCTGGTGGACAAAAAGGTCCTAACCCTGATGAAAGACATTAAAGAGGGTAAAATTTCTCTAGTGCTAGCGTGTGTAGAAATGACAGGATTAACAAACGACCTCATGTATATGGAACAGATCTTAAAGTAGCTTCCTGGGGGCCATGATTTAGCTCTCAGGTGGAGAAGCTACTCAGCTGACCTACAGCTAGAGAAAACAGCTGTCTGGGATGCACACCAAAAGTTGATTGAGGAAAAGAGACAGCATGTTGCACAAAATAAAATGCCTCAGCAAGTTAAAACAAAAAACGATCAACGGGCCTTAGGCCCACTGCCCCAAAATCAATCTCAGTCAATGATTCAGCCCAAGGAACAACAGCAACAATGACCTCAGGGCCAGAACCAAGCTCCCACTCTGAGTCAATCGCAAAGACAGGCTCCCCCCCAAGGTCAGAGACCTCCGGGGCCTCTTCCCCCAAGAGGTCGATACCCCAGACTCTCTTGGGACCCGAATACACCCCCGAGGCCCCGTGTGGACAACAAGACGTTCAAAAACCTGACTCCTCAGGAGAGAGCAGAGTTGAGCAAACAACAGAGAGAGTGGGATCAAAAATACAAACAGCCTCAGACAGACTAGCGCTAGAGCTTTTGAGAACATATACATATACATATATAAATATATACATTTTATGCAGATTTTAACGGCGAAACCTATAGGCTTGACACAGGAGCAGATATTTCTATTCAACCTGAGGGAACTGAGACAGGAAACAAAATTTTAGTAGAATTGGCAGATGGCACCTCAAAAACCCTACCAGAGATTAATCATAGAGGACTTATAGGCCTGAAAGGCCCTGAAAATATGTTTGCTTTAAAAGATTTGCCTCGTTGCAAAAAGGTAGCTTATCTTAAAGAAGTTGACATCGAAGCTAGAGAGATATAGGGACCACTTTCCATCAAGGCTGTTGACAGGTCCCAATCAGAACGTGCCACGTCACAAGCCCCGCCCCCTCGGAAGTCCCGCCTCATCCAATCAAATCACGGTATTTGTCGCCGGAAGTCCCGCCCCGTCCAATCACCTTAATTCCCTCTCTTTTTCAAATTTTGACAGCAACACAAACCCCCAGTTAACACCATCTGTGAAAACAGCAGAGCGGGGGGTACAGAGGGTCATGTCTCCTGCAGAGAGGTCCCAAATGGTTCTTGTGTATTTGGAAAGTCAAGACAACAAGAATACACTGGGCTGTGAAGAGAAGCAGCTCTGTCTTTCCCACAGAAGTTTCTGTGACATACTGACAATCTAACAGCCAACACAGTTAAGGCAGACACCAGAGTTGCTAAGTCAAAAAAAAAAACCTAGTCTAATGCAACATGGTTTAAAGTGAAATGTGTTTCATGTGAGAGCACAACAGTATGGACTTTAGTAAATCCCTCACTAAAGACTGGGTCTATATAATTGTTCAGCACTGATTTCAATGAGAGATTCAGAGTTAAGAGGTGTTACAGGGGGTCATGTCTCCTGCAGAGAGGTCCCAAATGGTTCTTGTGTATTTGGAAAGTCAAGACAACAAGAAAACACTGGGCTGTGAAGAGAAGCAGCTCTGTCTTTCCCACAGAAGTTTCTGTGACATACTGACAATCTAACAGCCAACACAGTTAAGGCAGACACCAGAGTTACTGTGTCAAAAAAAACTAGTCTAATGCAACATGGGTTAAAGTGAAATGTGTTTCATGTGAGAGACAGTATGGACTTTAGTAAATCCCTCACTAAAGACTGGGTCCATATATTTGTTCAGCACTGATTTCAATGAGAGATTCAGAGTTAAGAGGTGTTACAGGGGGTCATGTCTCCTGCAGAGAGGTCCCAAATGGTTCTTGTGTATTTGGAAAGTCAAGACAACAAGAAAACACTGGGCTGTGAAGAGAAGCAGCTCTGTCTTTCCCACAGAAGTTTCTGTGACATACTGACAATCTAACAACCAACACAGTTAAGGCAGACACCAGAGTTGCTGAGTCAAAAAAAACCTAGTCTAATGCAACATGGTTTAAAGTGAAATGTGTTTCATGTGAGAGCACAACAGTATGGACTTTAGTAAATCCCTCACTAAAGACTGGGTCTATATATTTGTTCAGCACTGATTTCAATGAGAGATTCAGAGTTAAGAGGTGTTACAAGGTTTCCTGCAGAGAGGTCCCAAATGGTTCTTGTGTATTTGGAAAGTCAAGACAGTAACAAGAAAACACTGGGCTGTGAGAAGAAGCAGCTGTTTTCTCTCCACAGAAGTTCCAGTGACATACTGACATGGTGACAAACAACAGGGTCAAAAAGACAAAATGGCATGACAAGATAAAAGACGCACGCTAGTTTGTTTATTGCAACGCCGTGTTTGTTATGAGAGTGCTACGGTATAAAATACGGGCCTGAAAACCCCTCAGGAGACTCACTCAAGACTGAAGACTGAAGACGCAGGATGGACAGCGGTAATAATATTTATTCTATTCTATCGTCAGTATTTTCATCAAGAAGAAAATATTAGGTCTAAACAACAAAAACCTATTTTATAGAAATCACGATCGATATTCACCCGGCTCCAAGGAACACAGACCTGTTACCCTGTAAGTGAAGCCTTTAATAATATATATACATATATCTGTTAATTCAATTTTTCCTACAGCTTAGTACTTAAAACCTATTTCTTTATTTTCAACAGTTACTTCAGAAGAGCTGGAATGTTTAACCTTCTCACAGACAACTTATAGTAAGTAGGTTACGATTTTCTCTTTGTAAATTGCAACATTCCCAGCTTATATTTCAATGTTTTGAAACCGCTTACTTACAGATTACTATGATACCGTCCTAGAGGAGCCTGACGGAGATCGATTTGTGGAGGGTCCGATCTCTGTCGGCGTGGTGAAACACCCAGCAGCACCCGTCCAAGCGCAGCCATCTCTGAGTGTTGTGGAGGGTCCGAACTCCGTCGGCGTGGTGAAACACCCAGCAGCACCCGTCCAAGCGCAGCCATCTCTGAGCAAGCCAAAGAGAAAGAAGCCGTGTCTTCCTCCACCTCCGGCCGAGGGTTCGGATCAGGAGACGGACGATTTCCAAACAGAACGCCGGGGAAGGCAGTCTGCTCGGTGTGCATCGAAGAGAAAAAAGCCGTGCGTTCCTCCACCTCCGGCCGAGAGAGCGAGTTTGGATCAGGCAGGGGGGAACATCCGTACGGAAGGCCGAGGAAAGCAGCCTGCTCAAGGGGTATCGAAGAGAAAGAAACCCGTTCCTCCACCTCCGTCCAAGGGAGGGGGTTTGGACCAAGCAGCGGCCGATTTCCAGAGGGAAGGCCCGGCGAAGGAGCCCATCGCAGGGCGAGCTGAATCCGGTAAGTCGCTAAAACTTTTTTAAAAACAAATCTCAATAATAACCCGATGTTGACAGCCCGCCAGCAGGATTGAAATGAAACTCGACTTCCTGTTGTCTGAGTCAAAGAAGGGAGGGTGAGAAGAGCGTAGTTCCGGTGACGTGTATCATACAAGTTAAGGAGGGGGTAGCTGCAGCAGCGCCCCCTAACACCGGAGGTCTAATGCTTGTAATACAAGAAGGTGATGCAGAGGCTGGTAATAGCGTATGCTGTAGGATGCTTTGTAATATATTCAAAGGGGATTACTTAAATCAAGTAACATTTCTAAATACTAGGGGTGACTGGCATTTGGTTTGTTTTTATTATCATTATTACCGCTGTATTGTTGCGCATGCTACAATTTCCACTTTCTATGTTAAAAAGTTTCACCAACACAATTTTAAACAAAATCTTATCGTTTCACACACACACACACACACACACACAGGCATGCACACACACACACACACACACACACACAGACACAGACAGAAGTTTAACTTAATATTCTCTCTTACTACAGAGGCACTGCATCTCGGCTTACAAGCTCACCCTCAACGTCGGGAGAGCGAAAGAACCCCTTCCTACGATACGCAGAGGCTGGCTCTCATCAGAGATCTCATAAGCGTAGGACAAACCATCTCTTCCTCCTTTCTAGCCTTATGCGAGAAAATACTGTAAATCTTTGTTGTTGTTGTAAAGTTGTTGCACAGTAAGGTGTATCATTTTTTTTTTGTCGTTGGAAAGTAAAGCGTGGCATTTTTGTAGGTGTTGGTGTTGTTATTGTAAAAGTAAGGTGTGACATTTTAACATGGATAAAGACATAGATTTAGGGGCTTTTTACAATCTGGTAGAACGTTTGAACCAAATTTTGTCGCAACCTCCTATAGAATTGGTTGGTATCACAGACGCTGATCCTTTTTCAGAAATCATTCGGGACCATAGCTTTGAAGACTATTTTCAACCTTTAGAAGATGCTCTCCGGCTCTATGCACAAAGCTCAACTCCTTTTTCAGAAGTCATTCGAGACCAAAACGTTGAGAACTATTTCCAACCTTTAGAAGATGCTCTCCGGCTCTATGCACAAAACTCACCTCCTACTCTCTCACATCAAAATGATTCTCAACCCTCCTCTACCGTTAGTGTTTTATCAACCCCGACCCCCGCCCCAAATTTAGACGAGTCTGTTCCCCCACAACAACATGGAGGGAATCCGGGTCAGGAAACTGAACCGACCGCGGGTCCCTCCTCTGCATTAAATGAAAATGAGAGGGTAGATCCATCCAGAACGGTATCTCGAGCCCGCTTTAACAATCTTGAAATTAGACGCATGTTAAATTTTCCTCCTCCTCAAAGTGTGCCCGATTATGCTTCATTTTATTCAAATGTGATGGATAGCCTTCAGGATCTGGCTGATAGAGCTACATCAGAGGTCAGGCGCTATGATGTGATACAGTTGGAGTTGATTGGTGAAAATGTGCGAAATCATGTTTCCGTCTCCGTTAACGATGAGGGTGATGCCGTCCTACCGGCTTTTCAAGCCTTACTGGACCGGTTAGTACAATCAAACATGTCAATCATGTCCGACGCCTGCCTAGAACTAGTTGTGCAGGTGGTGCGGAATCCCAGAGGAGGTGCTAAAAGGCAGGCTGAAAAAACTCTAGAATGTGAAATCTTAAAAAAGAAAGCTCGTCACTTGTACGATGTGAACAATACACAAAACCAGCTCTGCTTTGCCATCAGTTTAGCCCATCTCATTGAATCTAAACTCACAGATAGTCAGGCTACACTGCGAGGCAGAGAGTTTCAACGCTGTGCCGGTTTGAGTGAGCAGACGTCTGTGGCCTTTAGCGACGTCAACAAATTTGAAAAGATTTTAAAACGCAAAATCATAGTGTTGTACAGATGCAATGAGGATCGGGTTATGTCTCATTTTGAGACAGATTTCCCTAAAACTTCTGACCAGCCTCTGTTTCTGTTTCTATTCCAAAACCACTACTACGGTATAAAAAATCTTAAAGGTTTTCTAGGGACACGGCACGCCTGTAATTTTTGTTATAAGGGCTACAACAATCCTATTAAACACAGATGCGGCGGCCATTGCTCCGTCTGCATTGACCCTGCTTGTACCCGTGATCAGTTGGATCATGTCTTTTGCCACGACTGTAACCGGACGTGTCGCACTCCTTCCTGTATGTCTAGACATAAAAAGCCTGTAGCAAGGCCGGTGGCTGGAGGGTATGTCAGCAAATGCGAGTTAAATAAAAAATGCCTAAAATGCGGAAAAATGTACTACGTCGCTATGACTAAAGATAGCAAGCGACACAAGTGTCCAACCTCTAAATGTAAAATTTGCAAAGTGAAATTAGCTCCGGATTCTGACATAAACTCTAATGATCATCAGTGTTACATTCGACCTCTCCCTGCAACCACAGAGCACAATGAGAAACTGGTTTTCTATGATTTTGAAACATTTGTGGGACAGGACTGTGTGCATCACCCGTACCTGGTGTGTAAAAAAACTTTACAGGGTTCAGAGTGGGGTGCTTATGGCTTAGATTGTGTGAAATCTTTCCTCCTGCATTTCAGAAAGCCTCAATATAGAGGAGCTGTATTGATAGCACACAATGCTAAGGGGTTTGACAGCTACTTGATCCTCAATGGTATGATAAAGTTGGGTTTAAAACTGTCTCTCATCATGCACGGAAGCAAAATCATCTGCTTCCAAGACCCCGATTATGAGATAAAATACATAGACCCCCTGTCTTTCCTCACCATGCGTCTTAGTGCCATGCCTAAGGCGCTGGGCTTCAGCAATCAAACCAAGGGGTATTTTCCTCACAGGTTCAGCTCAGAGGAGCGTTTAAACTACACAGGGCCCTACCCTCCGCCGCAAGATTACGGCGTAGAGCGCATGGGTCCCCGTGAGCAGGAAGAGTTTTACTCTTGGTACAGAGAAGCTAGCCGGGGAACCTTTGACTTTGAGAAAGAGGCCAAACATTATTGTAAAAATGACGTTGAAATCCTCTTAACCGGCTGCACCAAATTCAGAAATGAGTTTCTTCGAGAAACAGGTGTAGACCCTCTCAGCTGCGTCACCATAGCCTCTGCTTGCATGAAGGTTTTCCTAACCAATTTTCTGCCTTCTAAAACCCTAGCGATACCTTCACCAGATGACTACAGGGGCCAATGCAAATCCTTCTCCAATGCCTCCATCCAGTTGTTGGAGTGGGTAGCGCACAGCCAAAACATCTTTATCCAGCATGCTCTAAACAGGGGTGAAAAACAGATTGGCAAGTACCATGTAGACGGCTACGCCGAGATCGAGGGTGTAAAGTATGCTTGGGAGTTTCTGGGGTGCTTTTATCACGGTTGTCCGTCTTGTTTTCAGCCTCTCGAAACCTGCCCTTTGACCGACGCTCCCTTTGAGGAGCTGCACGTGGCCTGTGAGGAGAAATTACAGACACTAAGGGCTGTTCACGGTATCCGTACGGTCGTCATCAGAGAGCACGAATGGAGGGAGATGAAAAAATCCCATCCAGGGGTGAGAGATTTTCTCAGGGGTTTCGAGCCTCCGGAGCCCCTCTCCCCCCGCCAAGCTCTTTTTGGTGGTAGGACGAGTGCCGTCAGGTTGAGGTACACGGCGGGTGAAAATGAACGAGTACACTATGTAGATGTTACTTTCCTGTATCCGTTTGTCAACTGTAGCTTTCCTTACCCACTAGGTCACCCTACCATCATCTACAAAGACTTTGACGAGCCTCAAAACTACTTTGGTCTGATCAGAGCTGTGGTGTACCCGCCACGAGCACTGTTTTTCCCCGTTTTACCCCACAAAACGTCTCATGGTAAATTGGTGTTTACCCTCTGCCGCACCTGCGCAAAGTCAATAATCAGCAGGGTCCTTGCTGTCACGACGACGAGGCCAGAGCTTTGACGGGGGTTTGGGTCACGGCTGAATTTAACAAGGCTCTAGAGTTGGGGTATAGAGTTGCAAAAATCACGGAGGTGTGGCACTTTGACAGACAGAGCGATTCCATTTTTGTCAACTACATACACACATTTCTGAAAGGTAAGCAGGAAGCTTCGGGGTACCCGTCCGAGGCAACGGATCAGGAGAGCAGGGAAAGGTACATCAGAGACTATAGAGATAATCAAGGTATTCAATTAGACGCCGACAAAATCGAGGCAAACCCTGCAAAGAGACAAGTGTCCAAACTGTGTCTCAGCTTCTGGGGGAAGTTTGCACAGAGAAGTAACCTGACTCAGACCACCCTTGTCAGTGAGCCTGAAGAATTTTTCAGCTTTATGTTTTCGGGGAAATACAGAGTCAATTACTTTAGCTTCCTCAATGACAAAACTGCTATGGTTCAATGGACCTACAGTGAACGCTGTGTCGTGCCCCCAACAAGGTGAATAATGTCTTCGTAGCCGCATTCACCACCGCTTACGCTCGCTTAAAGCTGTACAGTTATTTGGAGCGGGTGCAAGAGAATGTTTTGTATACAGACACAGACAGCTTGGTGTACGTGGTGAAAGATGGAGAGACTCCCCTGGAAATGGGTAACTACTTGGGTCAGTTGACGGATGAGTTGGGGGGTGACAGCATTCAGGAATTTGTGGCTGCCGGTCCCAAGAGTTACGCCTACCAAACGGTCAAAGAAAAGAAAGTAGTGTTACGTGTAAAGGGTATTACACAGACCCTGGAATGCTGTGAACGGGTCAACTTTGATAGCGTCAGAGAGCTGGTGGAGGGTTACTTAAACAACTCTGAAGAGGGTGTGATTGAGACCCCTCAGCACAACATCACTCGTGATAAAAGGGGGTTTCTGTTGAAAAACTCGTCATTTCTGAAAAAGTTTAGAGTGGTGTACGATAAGAGATGTCTGTTTGCCGACGGAAAAACTTTGCCTTTTGGTTATTAGAACATTTAGGGAAAAAGAAATGTCACACCTTGCTGCTATGGAAGAGATTGATTTTGATCCTAGACTGTGTATGCCTTTTTCATGTTTGATTGTGGGACCCAGCGGATGTGGGAAAACTTATTTTGTCAAAAGTGTACTGGAAAACTGTGAACATGTGATGAATTCAAAACCAGAAAACATTGTGTGGATTTATACTTCTTTTCAACCCATGTACGCTGAACTGCAGAAGATGAATAAAAAGATTAAATTTGTCAAGGGACTGCCTGATTCTTTTGAAGATGAAAATCTGTTTCCTCCTGAACAAACTCATTTGATCGTTCTTGATGATGTTATTTTTCAAGCATCCGATCACCCTGAAGTGGTTAAAATTTTTACGCAGTACAGACATCATAAGAATATGAGCGTCATGATGCTGACGCAGAATGTATTTCACCAGGGTAAACACAGCCGTACCATTAGTTTGAACAGCAATTATCTGCTGATGTTTAAAAACCCTCGCGATAAATTACAGATGAACATATTAGCTCAACAAATCTTTCCCTCACAAAAATCCTTTTTCTTGGAAAGTTTCGAAGATGCCACCAAAGATGCCCACGGATATTTAATCATCGACCTCACGCCCGCCTGCCCAGAACAATACAGACTGAGGTCGGGTGTGCTTCCTCATCAGTGGCCGGTCGTTTATATACCCAAAACAAAGTAAGCCATCATGTCAACACGGTTAAAAAGTAACGCTCCCTTACTAAAAGCTCTGTACCACGCCAAGCCTCAGAAACGTAAAGACATTCTCACCCACTGCTCCCACGACTTTCTCCAGGCTCTGTGTGAGATTGCCTTAAATCTTTTGAAAGGAAACATCCCTCTGTCTCCGACTCAATACAAGAAATTAAAAAAACAAAAGAAAGTTATCAGACTGCTGGCGGATAAAAAAACCAGCCTAAAGCGCAAACACCAGACTCTGAAGAAACAGTCGGGAGGTTTTATTTTACCCCTGCTTACAGCCGCCATTCCTATGATTGGAGAGCTTCTAGGAGGAATCATTAGAAGAAATTAAAATGTCTCACCCCACCAGTTAAACCGTCTGACTCATTCGGAGTCGTCTATTAGACAAACGGCCGAAGATGATTTGGATGCAAGAATGAGAGCGATATTAAACGAGCCGGGGTTGAGCTCGTATGAAAAAATTAAAAAATACAATGCCCTGCTGCAGAGATATCTCACCTTGATCAAGCAAGGGGAAAAAGAAGAACAACGGATTACATTGACTCTACCTCAAGACCCGTCGACCGAGAACCCAGAGGCGCAGGCCGAGGCTCAGGCCCAGGACGACGCCGTTGCTGAAAAACAACAGGCTGACTCGGATGGCGCGGTGAACGAGGTATTGAATAACCTTCCAGTGTGAGACCGCAAGAACGCCAGGTACATCATGAAGAAATTAGCAGAGAGTGGCGATGGATGGACTTGTGAAAGGCTCCCATATGATTGATTTATTTAAAAATCTTCTGCTCTCTTATAAAAGCCTAAAGGCTGGACGAGTTTCTTAAGTACTTTGATGGAACTCAACATCCCCTTATCCTGTGTAAATAACCCACGAGCTCGCGATCAATACCGTCGTCTCAAAACAGACGGAGCCCTGATTGAACCTGAAGAAGAAGAAGTCTCTCCCAAAGACTGGACTGTAAAAAGGAAAATAACATTATCCCCCCGATGGATTACGCCGGTGGAAGAAGAAGAGGATGAAGAAGTCTTTCCCAAAGCACGGACCGTAAAAAAGAAAATAACATTATCCCCACGCTGGATTACATAGCAGAAAGAAAACCCAGATTGTGTAAAACAAGAAAATCTTGGATCAACCTTCCCCCATAAATTTATACATAACGTATATATGAGTCGAGTCAATGTTTTTTTTGTCTTTTCTCAATAAATTGTTTATTACTCACATTCAGAGTCTACAGACATTTTTCTTTTATGAGTGTGTTATTATTTAAAAGCAAAAAGCAGAAAACATTAAGGGCTACAGACAACTTTTTAAAAAACAAAAGCAGAAACAAAGTCTACAGAGTACAGAGAGTACATGCATCTCACAAGTAACACTCTTTAAACATTTGTAAAGAACAAGCCCAGTGGTTAAAAGATTCGGAGCTTTGATTTCTGATACAATGTTGATATTTTTTCACAAAGTTGGACGCCTTAAGGTCATTTTTTAACACATCATCTTGATACAAAGATAATACTCGTTCAAAAGATAATCCGCATGCCCGGTGGCAGAGGTAATATACGCAGTGTTGACCGCACACGGTGGACAGAGGGTGTTGAAGCTGACGGTTGTGGTAGAATACGCGGCGAGTCCCATTATGGTTTTCCAAAAACTGTAAGATGCTCGAGGGGTAATGGGGAAAATCTGGGGGTAGTCCAAAAGAGTCAAAAAAGGTTGCGTTACCGTCCTCCTCCAGAGTTAAAGATAGCCAGTGTTCCCCTGGTTCGTGTCCTTTATGCGTGTTTACAATAAAGTAAGAGGGGAGTCTAAACGAACGACTCAGTAAAGGTAACTGGTCAGACGCCCACACACCGCAAAAGACATCACCCAGCAGATGCCGCAAAAGACCTTCCAACTGATGATTATTCATTCTTCTTGTTTTTAATAATAATCCACCAGTACCTGTCTTTAGAGTTGATCTCCAGAATGGAATCGTAACAAGCATAAACGATGAGAGTGACGGTATGCGGTAAGGGAACTCTGAATCTCATTTCCAGTCTTAAAGTTCCATTGGACACGGGGGACAAGGCTTCGATGTCTTCGCCAGGGTTGAGATTAAAAACACATAAAGAGTATCCGTTCTGAAATTCCTCGCGGTTGATGCTTAGAGGTAAATCTTTAAGATGTCTCCCAGTGGCGATAAACATGTTGTAAAACTCTCTGACAGAAGTCCCCTGGTTAAATTGGGGTTGGAAAGCCTTGGCCGTAACCTGTCTGCCGTCCTGACACAGGGCCAGATATTCCACATCATAATGGGCAAAATTGAAGGGCGACAGGTCTCTACTCCCCATGAAGGCTTCGTGGTTAACCATCCCTACAACCACGTACTTTGGCATGGTACCCAGAAAGAGGTTCTCCTGGTTACATATTCTAGAATTCTGAGGGATGGAGTAGGTTTTTACATTAATGCGTGATAGAGGGTATAGGGCGTTACCCCTCATTAAAGCAGATGCATGCCCTAAACGAACAGCGGGGGCAACGGTCACTTTTTTGGTATTCAGAGGATAGTTGATGAGCGTCACCGGCTCTCCGTCCTGCAGGTCGGTACCGTCCGCGTTGGTAATTTTCAGGCGGAGGTGCAACAATGTGTCGTTCAGATCCAAATACTTTTCACCGTCTCCGGGGATAAAGAACTCAATGGGGCCTCTATCGGTAATGGCAGATAAAGGTAAAACTTCCACGTAGACCTTATCTTCGATAGAAAGCTGCGTCATGGGGGCTGAAAATAAATCCAGCTCCCCCATAGTACACTCGGCGGATTTATGATGTAACAGAGCCATGGTTTCTCTTTTCTAAAATATGTCGCCGCTCCGGACTGAGCTCCTTCCTTTAGGTAGGTTTCTTCCGACTGATTTTCTCTTTTTTGAGTTTCTGCGTTTTTTACTTCCCTCCGTAACGCGATCTCCCGGCGGTCTCTTCCTCAGTCTCCGCGACAAAACCATTATACCACCTGATCCTTCTTGACTCTGGTTCTTGGCAAATTTCCCCATCGTCTGACTTATCACGTCGGAGGCAATGTTGGATGCGGCTGATTTCAGATGGGGTTTAGCAATGGCAAAACCTCTTTTCACCAGAGGGGATACAAAACGAAACAATTTTGAAAATATAGAGCCTATACCTCAGCCGTACATGACAGGTGCTCCGTAAAAACCGGGCAGAGTGCCGCCGACTTGATTTTCATAATAACTCACAAAACGATGAGGATCCGATCTCAAAGACACCTGCGCCATGATTGATCCCTAAGGCAAAGCTTTTACAGGCCTAAAATGCAGTTTCACGATAGTTTTCCCGTAGGTAAAGTTTACCGGGACGTTTTGATCCGTTTTAATCTCAATGTGAATGTTTTCAATATGTTTCTTAGCCACAGGTAGATAGTCGGCAGGGTTAAAACAGTGTGTGACTATGTCACCAAACGTCCCCTCTACTTTAACCGTGCACAGGAGAGGAGCGTAAGCGTCACCCACCATCTGATGACGGACCACGTCGCTATAACAGTAAAACTGATAGAACCCTGACTTTATATCCGCCGGATAGGGAGCCAGTCTCACGTCGAACTTAATCCATTCTCCCGGTTTGAATCCCAGCATGTAAGCCACGGGTGGAAAAAAGCGTAGATGGTATTGACCTCCCGCTTGACATTCAAATCTTTTTTGAATCACGCTATAATTTAACTGAACATCGGTTCCAATTTTTTTAAGAAAAGCTTCCACCTCTTTCTCGAGCTGAGGCAGGTCCGTGTAATAACCTCCCCTAAACCTTTGGCGGCGGACCTCGGACTCTTGATTCTCGGGGTTAGGTTTTCTCCTCCATTCAAAGTAGGCCTCATCTTGGGGAATGTTAAACCAGCTGTGCGGGTATGAAATCTCAGTCAAGGCTACCTGCCACGGGCCCTCTAAATTAATATGTTGCGCTAAATCCACCCTAAAACTAGAACTTGTATTGTTTTTAAATACATCGAGGCTGGCGTTGGAGGGTAGCGTTACATAAAACCCCTCGCCTGACATTTGATCCATGGTGTAATGAAACAGATGAGAAGAGAAAGTAGGTTTTATACATTTTTCACTTGAGAGGCCTTGACCCAGCTGTTGAATTTTTCGGGCCAGTTTTTCCAGTGTACTAAAACCTGTTTTTCACCCCCGACAGTACGTCGTCTCAGAATTTTCTCCACCTGATACAGCTTGTCTTTAGCCAATTTTACTTTTTGCAGCTCTGCCTCATAAAATGATCCCTCAATAGGTTCTCCGTCGTAATCTTTGAGTTTGTATATGGGGGGAAACCGGGGAATGCAGTCGGATATCGTAAACACTTCGTCCGTAAAACTCTGTTCATATTTTTTACACTCCTCTCAACTTTGATATTCTGACGAGATCTCCTTTCTTGAAATTCATCTTTAATTTGTCCTTGTGACGGATGGGGAAAGTACCGTACAGGTTTTGAAACACTTGAAAGGCGTTCTCCGACGTCACTTGCATAGGCGTCATTTTTATACTCTTGTGATAGCTGTGGTTATAGCTATTCACCATGTCTTGTAAGACGTCGAGGTATCGTCGGGTGTTTTTAGCCGTAAAATATCTCCACATTCTGGTTTTTAGCGTGCGATTAAATCTTTCAATCACAGAAGCCTTTAGATCGCTGGCTGTGGCAAAATGTACGATACCGTGTTTCTTCATCAAAGCCTCAAAACTCTTGTTAAAAAACTCTTTACCGGCATCCGTTTGCAGCTTTTCCGGAGTCTGACTGTCTTTTAAGATGGACTCAAAGGCCCTAGCCACCTCGGCGGCGGTTTTCTTCTTCAAGACACGTACGTAAGCCTTTTTTGAAAATATGTCTATGACCGTCAATAAATAATTAAACCCGTCGTTATGTTCTGCCAAGGCTTGCATGTCACAAAGGTCGGCTTGAAATTGGTTTAAAGGTCTAGGGACAAACACTCTGTTTCGGGTAAAATGTGTTCTGGCAGGTTTATGCAGAGTATAGGCATCCTGCTCCGATAAAAAATCTTTGACGTTTTCAAGTTTGACTTTCTTGCCCGTTTCATCTCGCACAGCCGCGCGGAGACGTTCTACGCCTCCGAAGCTGCCTGGGTGTGCCGGGTTGTAATACACTTTTTTCATGAAACGTTTCTCCGCCATCCTATCGTCTTGCCTTTAGCAGTATCCGAGGTTTTACTGAAAAACACAGGCTTGAGGGTGCTTCTTTATTCAGTTCTTTATTAATCCATCGTTTACAAATTAAAAAACAATACAATGTAAAGGGTATTCATTTGTTTTTTTTATTACCAACCATAAGCGTAACATAAGATAGCATATGTTTTGAGTATAAGAGTAATATAGTAGACTAACATTTTAACATCTTTAAGGCTTGGTCTAATACGGTGCAATCTAGAGTATTGTGAATAGCATAGTGTAATTCTTTCAATTGAATCTCAATATTCACAGACACATTGCTTTGCAGGTAAACACACACCACGTCAACAAACAAGGCATACAGGGTGAACAGATGGGAAACTTTTATATCAACCATATCTTTACTCCATTCTGTCACGATTTTTCCAAAAGTGTCTGACAAACAAGTTTCACTTATACAGAGGGTGCGCTGTACAATCGGTTCCCAGGATGAAGCATGGGCTCGTACTTTATCAAAAATGTTTTCCAGTCGTTCGATTTCTGCATCTCTGACAAAACCGTCCGTATTGATGTGTTTACTCTCTTACTCTGTTTTTAATGGCCCGTTCCAAAAGATCTATTAACTGACAAACAACATCACAATCCTCCACACAGCTAACAAGTTTTATCCAGTAATTACCCATTTTATTGATCTTTGTCCCAACAGTCCTTCATCACTCGAAGCTGACCTATTTTTACCACATCCTCCCCGATCAGGTTGTCGTACATGTCGTGGATAGCTTCGTAGATCTTCCTCGTTGATTTCAGTTCATGTAAAAGCGTCTCTGCGACTGTTTTGACTCTGACCTCGTCCGCTTGGATGTTGTGCATGTGTAGCAGACACTGAATGGTAGGAATGAATCGGGGGGTCCAGAGTCTTTGCATCAGCCGGTAAAAGTTGGTCGAGTAAAAATCATCCTCGAGTATTTCCAAACACTCGTGTTGTCTCTGGCTGGGGTGGTTGGTCAGACAGCCGTGGCAGGCGTCTTTCCGGTAGTTACCCAGAGTAATGTTGAGCAGATGGAGCACGGCGGTTTTTACAACGTTGATGAACACGGAGGACACCCACCCGTCGACTTCATCTTCCTCGGGGGCTGCTTCTCCCTGAGGAGATGCAGGAGAGGGAGGAGGCGTCGGCGGGGGTGTGGGAGAGTCAGGCGCTTGGGACTCCTCAAATTCGATGTCAGTTTCGTCCGAGTCGGAGGAAGCGTCGGGTGAGTCATGCTTATCCGGAGAGGGTGGGTTCAGAGAAGGCTCTGTCGGAGGCTTCTTCACCATCCTCAGACGAATGGGCTTGGGACAATCACAAGTCAGCCCTTCATCGTCAGAAGAGTCAATCGATGGACGGGGGTCCGGCGAAGGTTCTCGCTCCCAAAAGGTTGTTAGACTGGTCTGACTCAGGTTCCATCCGGTGCTCTCCATCTTTTTCTCCTGTTGCTCGATGTCTGATTGTGTCGGGTTGTTTCTGTCGGTCGAGGTTTGACTGTGTCCCCAACGGGTACTCCTTATATTACGTAGTTGGGGCTGTGGAGGCGTGGTTAAGGTTGTAGAGGCGTGGTGGAGGCGTGGTCTAAAAGATCATAGCTTTCTTTGTGACTAGAGCGTCCCTCCAGTTGCGACAGCTGTGAAAAAGAGAGGTGAATCTTTCAGCTTCTTCTTCCATCTTTTCAGACCAAGCAGCGACCGGCAGGTCTAACAATGTCCGAAATACCCCACAATCAGAATTAAAACACTCCAAGACGAAATGCTCTACAGCTTCCTTTTCCCCGGACTTGCGGAGGCTGACGCGGAAGAACCATCGACCAGAGGGTGAAGTTTTCGTCTGCCATACAGCGCAGGTAATAATTTTTCTCTGAGCTTCTTCGTCCTCCACGTCGAAAGATTCCAATCTTACTCGTTTAGCTGGTGTAGAGAGGGTTTGCTCTTCATCCGTCGTCTCCTTACTCCCTTGGAGATGATGCATCACCAGTTTCAGCACTCCCCAGTCGTTGGAAGTCAGCGTTGCTATGGCGGTCACAGGCTCCAACGTTTCACCTTCATCCAGCTGGTAAAAAAGATCACCAGTTTCGTACTTGAACACGTAGCCCCAGACTCCGCGTAGACCGTAGGGTTCTAAAGACCATTCTTCCTGCAGAGACTCGGGTGGAGGCACCTGAGTTCTACTCAAATAGACGATGCGTTTCTTCGGAGCATCCGTTAGTGAGGCTAATTCTTGATAGATTGTGACGGGCGTCTCGCTCATGAGCGCCACAGCGGGTCCTGTCTTAGATGTTTTAGAGTCTTCCATGTTTGTTTGTTTCTGTCTCTCCTTCACTCCAACAAGACCGAATCTGTTTTAAACTAAGCAGTTAAACAAGGGTTAATATAGGAGCTAAGAAGGGGGACGGACGAGAGGAGGAGCAAAAAACTTTTTTTTTAAATGCATGGGGCGGGACTTCCGGTGACAAATACCGTGATTTGATTGGACGAGGCGGGACTTCCGGGGTGGGACTTCCGGGGGCGGGGCTTGTGACGTGGCACGTTCTGATTGGGACCTGTCAACAGCCTTGATGGAATGTGGTCCCTATATCTCTCTCTGATATAGTTGAATGATTGATACATTTAAGTCAGAGAACACATTTTACCAATATAGGAACAACGACCAGGTACCATAGATACACATACACACACACACACACACAGACACACATATACATACATATATCCATACACACGTGAGTGTGTGTGCACACATGCATATTTCCACACACATTCCCATGTACACCCATGTACAAAGAGAAAGACATCAATACAATTTAAATCATAGTATTGTATTAGTTACACATCTAGCAGGAGGGTCATAAGAAATATTGTGTGTTGTATACCTCACCAATTTTCCCCATCTTTCTTGTTTTTTTGCTTTCTTGGTTTCTAATTGTCATGGTTATTTTTTTCATTTACGAGATCCTTCCATTTGGAGTTAAGTTATTTAAGTATTTAAGTATATTTTAGTAAGTTATTACAGTTCCTTGTAATTTGTTTAATTATTGCTACCCTTATTACTAGGAACAAGTGGGAATCCTTCTTCTTGATCTCTAATGGTATTTCTCCAAGGAGTAGGACTGGGTTTATATTTAGAGAAATACCATAAATATTTGACAGTTCTCTGAATTTTCCCAAAAGCCACTTATAACTTTACATGAGCAAAATATATGACTGTGGTTTGCCATCTGGAGTTAAATTTTCTTTGTACTTACTTTGAATTTGGGGTGTCTTAAAATATAGAATTATTGTCTTCAATGTATGTTCTTTCCAATAGTTGGAGTTAGTTGTTCTTAAACACACATTTTATCCATGGATTTATATCTTGAATAGATCTTTTTTTTTAAAACATCAAAAAGGTAACTTCTCACTTGGAAGAATCTAAATAAATGAGAATTGGGTAGACCACATTGTGACGACCCCTCCAAGAATAGCCACCTTAACGTGGTGGAGTGGTTTATGTGTCCCTGGGAGCCTGGAAGCTGTGTTGTCTGGGGCAATAGCCCCTGGTAGGGTCCCCACAGGCAAATTGGTCCTAGGGGAGGAGCCAGATTAACAGCGATTCACAGACCCTAGATGAATCGACCAAGAAGGAGCTGCAGCACTTTGCCCGGAACAGGGAAACTGGGGCCTCCCCCAGAGCCAGACCTGGGAGGGGAGCTCGCCAGTGAGCATCTGGTCGAGCGATACCAACTAGATATAGCCGCAAAGCTCTGGGCCTAGAACCAAACACCTGGAGAGGGGCTGGAGTGAAGGCCTTTTCCAGAGTTGTCCAGGGTAAAAGGCGCCGGGCAGGAGTGGGGATACTCACAAGCCTCCGGCTGTAGGAGTTCTCCCCTAGGAACGTGAGGGTAGCCTCAATGTGACTTGAAATTGCTGAAAGGAAGGTTCTGACTGTTCAATTCAGTTTTATTCAGTTCAGTTTTATTTATATAGCGCCATATCATAACAAAGTTATCTCAGGGCACTTTTTCATGTAGAGCAGGTCTAGACCGTACTCTTTATATTTACAGAGACCCAACAATTCCCACCATGAGCAAGCACTAGGCAACAGTGGCAAGGAAAAACTCCCTTTTAACAGGCAGAAGGCTTTGGGTGGGCAGTCATCTGCCTTGACTGTTGTATGTGCTTATGCACCAAGCAGCAGTTTGGAGTACCCGGCCTTCTAGGACTTGCCGGGTGGCATCCTGGAAGGGATACTGCCTGGGTACACTATAGTTCTGCTGAGGGACTTCAACGCTCACAAGACCATGTTAAAAGCCTCATTTGCTGAGGCGGCTACTTGGAGTTGTGGTCAGAAGGTCATTGGTGCCTGTCGTGGCGGCAACCTAAGAATCCGCTGAAAACTTGTCAAGATGAAGACGGAGGCCTTTTGGGCTTGCCTGGCCCAGGGGTCTCCTGAAGCAGCAGACAGGTACCGGGAGGCCAGAAGGGCTGCGGGTTTGGTGGTTGCCAAAGCAAAAACCTGGGTGTGGGAGGAGTTCAGGGAGGCTAAGGATTTTCAGTTGGCCTCAAGGATGTTCTGGCAAACAACTCAGGAAGGGAAAGCAAGGCTTGGCTCAGGCTGTGTTCAGCAGGGCAGGAAAACTGCTGACCCTGACTGGGGATATTGTTGAGTGGTGGATAGAGCACTTTGGGGAACTCCTGAACCTGACCAACACATCCTCTGTGGAGAAGGCAGAGTTTGAAGACTCAGGGTAAGCCTCACCCATATCTCTGGCAGAGGTCTCTGAGGTAGTCAAGAAACTCTCTGTGGCAAGGCGCCAGGTGTGGATGAGATTCGCCCTGAGATGCTGAAGGCTCTGGACATTGTTGGGCTGTCTTGGCTGACACACCTCAGTGTCACGTGGAGGTTGGGGACAGTGCCTGTGGAGTGGCAGACCTGGTTGGTGGTTCCCATTTTTAAAAAGGGGGACCAGAGGGTGCGCTCTAATTATCGGGTATCACACTGCTCAGCCTCCCTGGGAAAGTTTATTCCAGGGTGCTGGAAAGGAGACCTCGGATCCAGGAGGAGCAATATGGATTCTGTCCTGGCCATGGAACAGTGGACTAGCTCTTTACCCTTGCAGGGCTGCTGGGGGGTTCTTGGGAGTGTGCCCATTCAGTCTACATGTGTTCTGTAGACTTGGAGAAGGCCTTCGACCGTGTCCCCTGGGGGTCCTGTGGGGGGTACTGCGGGAGTATGGAGTACTGGGGCCATTGCTACGAGCCATCCGGACCCTATATAACCAAAGTGAGAGCTGTGTCCATATTCTCGGCACAATGTCAAACACGTTTTCAGTGGGTGCTGGACTCCACCAGGGTTGCCTCTTGTCACCAATTTTGTTTGTGATGTTCATGGACAGGATCTCAAGGCACAGCCAGGAGAGTGTCTGGTTTGGGGACCTTATAATTGTGTGTCTGCTTTTTGCAGATGATGTGGTTCTGTTTTTCTTCATCAGACTGTGACCTTCAGCCCGCACTGGGGTGGTTTGCAGCTGAGTGTTAAGCAGTTGGGATGAGAGTTAGAACCTCCAAGTCCGATGCCATGGTTCTTTGCTGGAAAGGGGTGGATATCTCACACTGGGTTGGGGGAGTTACTGCCCCAAATGAAGGAGTTCAAGTATCTCGAGGGGTCTAGACACAATCTACTGTCATTACTGTATTGCAGTACAGTGTAGTACAGTGACACACTGTCACACTTGCATATAATCATAGCAAAGGTCTTTGACTCTAACGCTGTTCCTCTCAAATGGAGCCCTGTACAGCGGCTTCATCGAAAGTTGGTGTTGATGCCAGATGCAGCAAAGTGTTAATATACTGACACGGTTGATATGATGGAATATTCTGTGATTTGTTTGCCAGCACTGTATTGACAATGGCCAGGTCATCTGGCAATTCTGTAGAAAATACAAAAACATAATGTGATTGGTTATGTTCTTGTCATTGGTTAGGTTCTTTTTTACATATTGTACTGTCATACTATACACAGTACCATCACTATCAAAACTGTATTACATATGTGTACTTGACAGCACTATACCTATTTTTTTTGTTTTTGAGGAGCATAGACAAACTGTAATACTGTATTGTAGGACTACATTGTATTGTACTATGATGCAGAATGCATAGGTACAGTCTAGTGTAGAAAGTTGAAGATATACTTGTTCTCCAGTCTAAATGTCCGTATTATGGATGCTAACATGTAGTGACTCAGGTTGGGCTAGACTGTCTGCCCAGCCTCCCTCATCAGGCTGTGATTTATGACATGTTCCACCAAAGTTGCCCTAATGTTGTCAGAAACATGTCTCTAATGTTGCCTGGTCTCCGTCTTTGTTCTTGACCTCCAACTCCTCTCGCTCTCCCTCTCCCTCTTCCTCTTCCTCTCACTGCCTCCATGTTTCCAAAGTTCTGACAAAAGAGGTGAGATTACCTGAGGTCTATTTGTAGTGCTAAGGCACAGACTGATTGGTGATTTCATTCTTGAACGAAATGTCTAATGTAAAAAACAGTGTGTAGGGTTTGTCAAAAAGTGTGTTGCAGAGTTGCAAACAAAGTGCAAAGCAGAAAATGTGTTTGTACTTTTGGTGCCTTTGTTTAAGGCATTATGCTTTTATCTCAATACTATACACATTGTTGATGTTCTTTTTGTAATTATTATTGCAGCCCTGGAATTTCAGGAATTCATTTTTTGTTTCAACTTTTTATTTTTCACAAGTAGATTACTATATGCAAAGATAGAAAAATAAAGTATATTGAAGCAAATTGCTGCATTTCTGATTCATTCTTTTTACATATACTTTAGTACAGTCAATAAAGTGAAAATGTGTTATTCTTATTCTATAATGAAATACATTCAAATTTCAAAGATAAAAGTCATCATTTATGTAATGCTCCCTGTTAGTGCTTTTTTTAGGTCAGAGTGTTATGCGTGACAATGTTTGCTTTCTGAGTGAGAATTATTGCCAGTGTTATGGTCGAACTAGCTTATTTTGAGACATGTATGGAGAGTTTTGGTGATTTGAGTGCATGTTGGTAATGCAGACTGTATGAAGAGTTTTGAAAAAGTGGCTTCAGTATTGACCGATGCTTGTTAGCTATTGAAAAAAACTGTAAATCTCCAAATACCAGCACTTTTTTCCTTACTACTTCTTAATGTAATTTAAGGTGCATGATCTGATAAATGTATTTGACCAACTTTAATACTTTTGACTGTAGATTGTTCCTCATCAAAAGTGCCTCCTTTTGGGCCTTATGTTTTGTACTACTTTGTGAATCCATTGTTTTCATTAATCAATAAATTAAAATCTTCTCCTAATACAATTATCCCTTTACTTTGTACTGTAATTAAATCAATAATCTTCTCAATTGTACTTGGACCTTCCTGTTTTTTTTATATATTTAATAGTATGATACACTCTCAGTCTATCTTCCCTACCACAAAAACATATCTGCCCTCTTTGTCACATAATGTATTATCTACCTCAATGGGATGTGGTTCCTTATCATAGTTATAACATCTTTTCTACATGAGTGGTCGGATGAATAGAAAACCTGGGCATTAAACACGTTTGCTAATTTTTCATGTTCCATTTTAGACAAATGTGTTTCTTGCATAAACACAATATCTCCTCTTTGATGTTTCATTTGTGCAAGCACTTTGCTCCTCTTAATTGGCTTGTTCAAACCATTAACATTGAATGAAATTATGTTAATGTTCATACACTACCACATAATGTTTTGCTTTAAAAAACTACTCCCTGTACCCACAGTTCTCCCATTTTTAAATTATATTTTTAAGCATCCCCATGAAAATCATATTATAATAACTAACACAAAATGTAATAACTTATTACATTACCAGCAAAAAGTTAGAATATAATGTGCTAAATGTTTTTTTTTTAATCATTGTTCCAGTTACTCCATTATCTGTTTCTGCATGGTCTAAGTACAAACATATTGTTAGTTAAGAGAGTACAAGTGATCTAGTGTGCAAGATTATTTGGTTCCTTCACCCCTAGGACTCAATAACAGACAAAAAGTACTTGCTAAGATGAGTATTTTAGCAGTGCATGTGTAGGTTTGCAGTACCTATGAACATGCAGCCCCCTATCAAAGTGCACACTGTGGCCTGAGTGGGATTACTGAGGTGGATATGAAGATCTCGGCTGGGTTTCTGGGGGGGATTGTCGCCCGCTGAAAGAGAAAGAATGTATAAATAACTGTTAATTAGCTTACAGAGGCCGTGCAAGGAGAGAGAGATAACAAAAGATAAGGGGGTGGAGGGATGGAGGGTTGGTTGGTGGACTTCAGTGTTAATTAGAACTAATGTTCTGTTTAGTAAAGGAAAAACACAGCGTTATATCATGCACTCACACACACCTCTCAAAAAGAAAAATGTCCACACAAAGCTGTCTCAGTTTCACTTCTTATCTTTCAGGGGTTCGATGTATCTTCTCTCCTCCTCCTCTCCTTCCTCTTTACCACTGACATGTACATTTTTCCTCACATTGTTCCAATTCCCCAACTGTTAGATGCCTTGATTGATACATGGTAGCAGATCTGTGTGTGTGTGTGTGGTGTGTCAGTGCAGGCTAATTACCAAATCTCCAGATGAATGTCAGTGTGGGGCGAAGTATCACATCAGCCACATCAGCAGCACCAAGTGTACCTGGGATAGATCAAGGTGCCGACAGGCCTCGTTAACCTCCACTCACTGCTCGGGGTTGTATGTGTGTGTGTGTGTGTGTGTGTGTGTGTGGCAACACAAGGAGACTTCACACGTGTAATTGGAGACTAAGCCACTTACACACCGACAGGGACTTGAGTCGCCGCGGGTGTGATTTTCATAGGGAGTTGTCATACTGCTTGCAGCAACATAACAACAAGCAGGTCTGTTTTTGGTGATTGGTGTTGGAGAGGAGTGGTGTTTGAAATGAGATGAGCTCTGCCTCCAATCACACGACTTCATTAAGAGTTCCATGTCACACACCTCCAGATGGACTTTTACCCATATGAGAAGATTTTAGAGTTGTTTATGTTGTATTGAAGCGAACTTTCTACACTACACATGGGTAGATAGTAGAAACTAAAGTAGTGAAACACAGGATCGTTCATGTTGAGGACTGTGGTCCTACCTAAAGCTGTGAGCCATGCTGATGAATTTTAAGTCAGACTGAAATGAATGATCTGCCAAAGATTTCCTACACAAACTGGTGTAGGAAATGAAGTGTGAATCACTGGAGCCCACGTACTCACTAGGCTGATTTATACCTGCTGCATTTGCGAAACTTGTTATCAGAGATAGAAACGTGAATGAAGGTTGACAGGGGTTGACATGCATTTACGTGTGAGTAGACAGAGAAATACTCAGTCATTCTGTCAGAGGGATTATTATTACTTTGTATTAGTCGCTATTAGTCACTACAGGATTATTACATGTTTAACTTATTAACCTTGAACCAAAACCATAATGTTGCACTGAATTTTGACTTTGGACAGATCATTACAGATCTTTGAATTTTGCACAAGTGACAGCCTTATTTTCTGGTTAGCCACTGTTCCACAAGCTACTGTAATTAATTGGGGTCTCTCACTGAAGGTCTCTTTCACTGGTCTTTTTGAACAAAGTGAAATGTGTTCCTGGAAAGTTACCATTGTCATTTTAACAAAGCTAAACAATGAATTACAGTAGAATTCAGGAAACTGTAGTTTCAGCAATGTGTATATTATACAGTTTCTTCCATATCCATGATACCCACCAACACTCTTCTAATGTCACTTTTCAAACCTTTTAGCTATAATCTCTGCTGCCTAAAGCATCTCTGACAACCTGTCATTTCCAGATCTCACCTCTCAACTGGCCTCTGTCAAACTGGTGACAGCTAACATGCAATGATGTGTTCGTCAAAGGCTACTTAACCACTAAACACAAAAATTATAAACAACAATATTACATAATAAAAAAAATACCATCCTTGTCTAGACAACTTGAATGGGCTGCACAACATATTGCTGAGAAAAGTTATACTCTCATTGTCACAGTAGACTTTTCATTGGTGTCTTGAGACTAACAAATATCTTGTACAATATCTTTGCAAAGACATTCTATCAAATCTTTGCATTTGTTTTTACATTTTTTTGTGTATTTATGTTTTTTTGTGGTTTTGTGTCTCAGAATAGATATATAAAATGATGTATAATTTGTTGGGACTTTAATCAGCAGCATGTACCTTTACATACCTTTACACATAGAATTGCCCTGTCAACCTTTGAGGTGTAATAATACATAGAGCAGTCAAACTGTATGTACTTGAGTTGTTTTCTGCTATTTATTCATTTATTTATTCATTTGTATATGCTCTGCTCCTTTATGATAAATGAAATGGTTTTACTTCAACAACTTATCAGGAGTATAGGATGCAGAGTGTCCAACAAGCACAAATCAACCACAATCAGTGTCTTAGTAAGTGGACCACTCAGAACAATGTGTGTTTATGGTTTGTCAGGCAGGGGTAATTAAAGAGAAATCCCAGTTTCACAATGTAGCTCTGATTAAATGACTAGCCATCACTCTGTCACTATAGGAAAGGTTTCGCTGCCGTGCACATACAGTACATCGCCTGTGCACAAATACCATGTGTGCTATTTATATGTATGCAGTGTGCCCACACTCACACACACACGCACACACAGCCAGAAACACAAACCTCCTTCTCAGCTCTGTAAAAGTGGAAGTACTAATTAACAATGTTGTTAATTAACTGACAGTATCAGCAGTTTTTATCAAGAGCTACAGGTCAAAGGTCCCATCCTCTGATGGTTTACATCATTAAACAACATATGGAGGAGAAAAACAGTAGAATGCTATATATCTATTTACTTGGTGCTATTTATGTACATATATGCTGTAAATTCATGTAATTAATTTCTTATATTCCCATTTATTTTATTTTATTTATATACGTGCATATATCTCTTTTATCCATTAGGGGTTTCTCCAACTACTCAACTTGTCAAGTAGTCAACTTCTAAAACCACTAGTTATCACTGTGGGCAGTAGTCGACTAGTCTATGGAGTTAATTTTGTGTCTTTTTTATGCAATCAAACAGAATAGGTTTGAGAGCAAAACTTTCCACACTGCAATCAAAAAATAGGTTTGAGAACAAAATTATTGACACTGCAGTCAAAAAATGGTTTAGTTTTGCTTGCGAATCCAAAAGTTTTGCTTGCGAATCCAAAGGTTTTGCTTCCGGTTCAGCTGAATTCCATGGGCGGGACCTACGCTGAAAGACGCAAGGCACGTTTCCATTGGCCAGTCTCGATCGGAGTGACAGCTTGGCAATATCCGCAGTGAGTTAACAGAGAGAGGGTGTTTTGAACTCATGGAGAAGAAGACCGGAGAAACTCAATACACATGTATGTTTCTTTACACATAACCACCGCCGTTTTAATGCACAGGCTTTCCAAGGATCAAGCCCTGTGGCCCGATGACGTGAAGATCGGGGAAAAAAATTCACAGGGAGAAAAAAAAAGCTTGACTTTGTGTGGTACTGAGTCCCGACTGTTGTATGTGTGTGTGTGTGTGTGTGTAAGCGCATATGCGCGCATTATGTGTGAGAGAGATTGATATTGGCCTACAGTGAGCCGGCCTGTACCTTTTGGTGACAAAATTTCTGTATCCAGTGTGCAAAACCCCCTAATTAACAACTAGGACCTCCAATGGCGGCAAAATCAAATTTTGAGTGGGTCTCAAAATTAAGCTAATTATTTATTATTTATTGTAAAATGTGTTTTCATGTTTAAATATTGAAAGGTAAGGAGCAACACAGAAAATGCGACTGATGACAGTGAACAGTGACAGTGATGTAGCAGCAGCTGCTGATGTGGTTACCGGTGCCGGTTGTAATTCTGCGGCACAATAATACATTCTGACTCTGCAGTTCCGCTGCTATTCATGATGTCGCTGTATAAACGGTGAATTTGTCAGAACAGCTCACAGAGTCAGAAAAGCTCACAAGGTCAGTTAACAGTTAAATCTCGGAGAGTTCATGAAGGTATCCAGGCTGTGCCAGCTGTGTGTAATATTACGCACTGGCTGATGTGTATGTGTACACACACACACACACACACATATATATAAAACAATATATATTTTTACTGGCCATGCCATGAGACCCCCGATTGTCAGAGTATTTCGCACACTGTCTGTATCATATATGTACTGTATATGGTCTTATAATGATTATGATAAAATTAAACAGCGGTCACGAATGATTTTGATGTATGATTATTGTATACATATTAAGCATGGCTGATGTTTGTGCAGGTTGGACAGGGCAATAGTTTATTGTGATGGTGCTGGGGGGGCGTCTTAGTGATAGTAACACTGTTATGTTAGAGCCGGTGCATGTAGATTGCTTTTGTTTAACAATCTGTGCTGTTGTAATGGATTAAACAAACACATATTATTTTGTCAGCCTGTAGCTGCTTGCTTAGCTCAATTAGTTTGTCACTCGCACGTTAGCCATGTATTGAAGCCATTGTCACCACCAGTAACAATAATAACAACAACAATAATACCGTGCCACTACACTTTAAACTGGCTACAAGAAACGTGTCTTGCGTCTTTAAGCATAGGTCCTGCCCACGGAATTCAGCTGAACCGGAAGCAAAACTTTTGGATTCGCAAGCAAAACTTTTGGATTCGCAAGCAAAACTAAACCATTTTTTGATTGCAGTGTCAATAATTTTGCTCTCAAACCTATTTTTTGATTGCAGTGTGGAAAGTTTTGCTCTCAAACCTATTCTGTTTGATTGCATAAAAAAGACACAAAATTAACTCCATACTAGTCATGGATAAATATGGTTTTACCCAACATCACCAGATTTAAAGTATTAATTACAGTAGTAAGTGTATATAGTTTCCATTATATATGCACCTGTGCATAATATTGGCTTACTCATCACTATTTACCAGTTCTTTGTCACAGCAGGAGCCATATTGTTTCACCTCTGCTCTGCTCCATTCATTTTCTGAGCTAAAGATAATTTGTTAAGCTGTTGATACAAACACAACACAACAAAGGCATGTGTTCACAAAAGAAATATAGTTTTAATGTGAAGGCTGGGTAGTCCTTTATTAAGAAACAACAACAGGAAGTTGAGCCTGAGAGTGCATTCTTGACCTTGACATGAGAATTTTAACTTAACTCAAGGTCCTTGAGTTCCAACTAAGCAAACTCCTGTGAGATGAGATGTGGTTGAAAGGAGCGAAAAAAATCCAGTAAGTGGACCTTGAATCAAGATTTCTTTTTTGTCAAACCACAGGAAGTCTTGACAGTGCTAGGTTAGCTAACAAACTCTTACTCATCATTTAGTAAAGTTTATCAAAAAAGTAGATTTAGACATTGTTCAGCTTGTTGGGAAGACGGTTTAAAACATGACAAAGAATGATGAAGGAGAACAAAAAGCTCTATTCTACCAAACTTTTTACTGGAGTAGAAAGAAAAAAAAACTCTGTTGGTGCTGTGTTGTTAATAATATAATAATAATGAAATAAATAAAAAATAAAAACGCTGCAGTTGTGTTCAGACACTGTTGTGGTAGCTCCACAGGGAGTAATACTTTTGTTTTCGGTGTTGCTGTTTTTGTTTCTTTATCCATCAATTATTTTGGCAACAATATATGACTAAGGCACACTTCTGAACATTGGATTTGCTTCAACTCACCAGTTTTCTGTGTGTCCTAACTTACTGCAGAGATCTTGTAAGACACTCACCATGGCAACAACATTAACAATGGGTGCATGTCTTGCCGAAGGCAAAAGAAAAAACATTGTGGAAGATGAGCTAGTGTTCAGAATAGACTGAGAGCCCAAGCCCAGTATCCTACATTCAGTCCTTGGAGAGCAAGCTGGGTGATCTTAGGGCGGTGATCAGATTCCAATGGGACATGATAGACTGTGCCATCCTCTGTCTAACTGGGCCATCCAACCAGCAACGGCCTTCTCTATCTTCCGTGTGGACAGAGCAGAGAAGTCCAGCTGGTCCAAGCACCCT
Source organism: Macquaria ambigua (assembly GCA_008360985.2). NCBI lineage: Eukaryota > Metazoa > Chordata > Actinopteri > Centrarchiformes > Percichthyidae > Macquaria > Macquaria ambigua. The sequence continues at coordinate 117,581 of VMKM01001171.1, read as the reverse complement.
TGAAGTCAACAAATGCTGTAATCCCAAAGACACTAAAACTCTATACCTTCCTGGGCATCTGATGATCTCATGCTGTCCATTCTGCCTTTCCTGCCTCTCCTGGTTCACTTTGGTTGTCATCTCCACACTGTGAATACCCTTGCAGGCAGATGCTGACGCAGTATTAATGGAGTTCTGGACCAGGTGCCCAGACCCAAAATATAAACAAAGTATGGTTCGGGAAGCTGTGGTGAGAAGGCAGTTGACTGCCCTATCAGAGACTACCCTACAGGACACACTGAGTGTTGTCAACTGGGATATGTTCCCATCCAACTCTGACAACATCTGCAGAAGTAGTGACAAGCTTCATAGCAATGCTGGCCAAGGAAATTATTCCTATTGTGACTGTATGGTAATTTCCAAAGCAGAAACCACAGTGGATCTAGTGGATCTATCCACACTGCTTTGAAGGAACATGCTGCAGCTCACAACTTGGGACTGGCTACTGCAGATATAAAGGTAACCAAGGAGGTATCCTACAGGCGATGTCAAAGTTGCTAAGTGGACTGTAATTATTATTATTATTATTATTATTATCGCACATTAACCTTTTAACAAATCCTATCAAGTACGCCACTGTGCATATTGAGGAATATGAGTATGTCACAAATAAATCCTTTAGTATTAAGCCAGGGTATCTGCACATTTTTTTAACTACACATTGACTTTTAAGACCTTTTTAATACCTCTAAAAGGAAAAAATAATACCATTTCTATGGCAAAAGAAATTGCCAAACTAGACTACAGTATACACCATTATTGAGTTTTATTGAATTTGAACAACTGAAATATTCAGTGCACATTAGCTAACATAACTGCCTTCTCATTAACGAAAATAAAATGAGAGCACTGCAGAGACAACTTGACAACCCAGTCACTACAACCTTTTGACCTATAATCACAAAAATGTGTACATGAGACAATCTCAACTTGTTCTACAAAAGTCCTAAAGTCTGCCTGGGTAATGTCTGGGTAGGAATAAGTTCAGTTTTTCATTTCTTATTCAATAAGCACCAAACTTTGTTGTATTTCCTTTTCAGAAGTTCTGGCAGAAACTATATCTATACAGTTGACCCTGTTTGTCCATGGACACCATGTCTCTCATGACATGTTGCAGCTCAGCAGCCTTTTTATCAATTTCACTATTTAGTACTAGCAACTGCTCTCTTGTCCTTTGCTCGTCTCCTTTTGGAATCAGGAAAAAATTCCCTGAAGACTGTGTGGATGTCATCATTTGAAGTGTAACTTACGAGTTGTGTCAACTTATTGTATGCAAAACCCATAGCACTTCTGCCTTCAACGTGTCTGTCGGCGAAAAAGTGCTGAATGCTGTCTGATGACTGGTAGCGGGACCTGAAGGCTTTGCCAGAGCAAAATCTGTGCAACCAATGCAAAACCTTCTGCCTCTCTCTCTGCTGCCTCGTATCACTCCGCTAAGCCCCTCCCACCAAACCCACAACTTCGACCTGCAGCAGAAGGAATTGTTTGCCCTGCGAAACCTCATGCCTCGTAGGGCTGACTCTCCATGGCGTGAGCCTCACTGAAACCCCAGTCCCTCTTGTCGTGACTTGTCTTCTCAAAGACGCCCCTCCAGTGCTTCGCGCCGGCAGAGCAGAGCAACCCAGGCTCCAGAGGCAGCTGCAATGCCGTCCAGCAGCGAGATGAGAGGCTAGAACACTGCACACACCCCTTCCCCCCTCAAAAGTCATTCCCCACTATTTGTCATCATGCCTCTTTGCCACTCATCGATACGAGCGCCATGGCATCAAACATTATGAGCCCAAAGCTCTTTGTGGAACCGGGACTTGTTGTTTTGTACTATACACCACTGTAGGCAAAAGAGGTATTGGAAATTTATCACAAGTTGCAGGATTTTCTGCAGGAATTTGGGCCATTGAATCAGGACCACCTCTCTGGAATAACCTATGATTCGCCAAAGTCTCCCGTCACGGGTTAGATTTTCTGAAGCCTGAAAACAGAGCCAAGAGGAGGGGCTGAAGTAAAGGTTTGCTCTCAGACCACTTGATATACAATATGCTGAACAATTATTATGGATTTTGTGTCCAGTGACATAAAAAAACGTACACCTTTAACGTACAAACAAATAGGCACTTGACGTTGCAGGAATGGTCATTGTTGTGGGATATAAAATGCAGGTAAAATAAAACATAAAAATTAAACAAAAAATATACACGCTCATTCACTCTACCCCAGATCAAATTTACTGCCTTCCCTCCTACAATTCCAGACATTTTAAGACTTTTCAAGGATCCGCTGGGACCCTGTAAGCAGTTTGGTTTTGAACTTTTATCTTAACCTGCCTGTCTTTGAGTCGTGCTTCTGGGTTCAAGTTTGTGTTTTAATTCAGCTCCTCCACCCAGCACTTCAGCTCTTCCATCTTCTACGGCCGAACCCCAACTTTCACCTCCCGGAATGCTATTCTGGGGTTTCTGGTGCATGTCGGTCTTTCCTCACCCAATGCTCTCTCATCTTGGAGCTTCAACCTTCCTTCTTCCCTTCTGAACAATCCCTGGTGGCCTACATCATCTCCCAGCTCACTGGTAGAGCCAGGGACTGGGCAACCGCCGAATGAGAGAGGCAGTCCTTGGTCGGCTCCTTGGAGAAGTTATTCACCACCAAACTCAAGAAAGTGTTTGATTATTCTACTCCAGGAAGAGAGGCAGCTCGAGGTCTGTCCAACCTTGTTCAAGGAGGGAGAAGGGTGGCCAATTACTCCATTGAGTTCAGAACCATTGCTGCAGAAAGTAAGTGGAATACTCCTTCTCTCTACAGTGCTTTCTATAACAGACTTCATGCTCAACTGATCCCACGCTGTTTCTTTCTTCTTCAGCTGGGATCCCTTGGTCAAGCCCTTGAACGCCAGCGTCCTCGGTGGCCATCTCCTCTGCTCTGTCAACTGTGCCTGCCCTGCCTGGGCATGTCAGGTAACCACCATGTAAAACTCACTTTCCGCCTAATCCAGCATATCTGGATTTGAAAGAGGTTTTTAACAAGGCACGGGCCACCCCGCTGCCTCATCATTTCCCGTACCATTGCCATTGACCTCCTCCCTGGTTCCTCTCCACCCAAAGGCAGACTCTTCTCTCTTGTCCGCCCCTGAGACCAAGGCCATGGAAAGATACATCAGCAATTTGTCCGTTGCTGGCATCATTCGTCTCCGTCTGGGGCTGGATTCTTCTTTGTTGAGAAAAAGGATAAAACCCTCCGGCTCTGTATCGACTATTGAGCCCTCTGCAACATCACTGTGTCATAGAGGTACCCTCTCCCACTCATCTGCTTTTGAACTTCTGCAACTTCACCATCTTTTCCAAGTTAGATCTCAGAAAGGCATCACCTTGTGCGAATTAAGAAGGAGGATGAGTGGAAAACTGCTTTCAACACACCTAGTGGACATTGCGAGTACTTGGTCGTGCCTTTGCCCATGCCATTTGGCCTAACCAATGCTCCAGCTATTTTCCAGGCTTTGGTTCATGACGTCCTCAGAGACCTGCTTAATACCTGTGTGTTCTTCTACTTTGATGACATTCTCATCTTCTCCAAGTCCAAGCAGGAACAGGTGCAGCACATGATGTATTCTGCAGAGGCTTTTGGAGAACCAGCTTTTCGTCAAGGCCAAAAAAATGTGAGTTCCACATCTCAGAGGTGTCATTCCTGGGGTTTGTTGTCAATGCTGGTAACATCCAGATGGACCCTGCTGAGGCCTAGGTAGTGGGAAGGTCATGGATTGACCTATCCCCTTCTCTCCTCCTCGCAAGGAGTTGCGGGAGTTGGCCAACTTCTATTGACGGTTCATCCAGAACTACAGCGCTTTGGCGGCTCCCCTCACCACCCAGAACACTCCCTTTATGTGATCCCTGGCTGCAGATAAGGCTTTTGGTGAGTTGAAACAACAATTCACATCTGCTCATTTTCTCACCTTTCCTGATCCTTCTCGCCAGCTTTAAGTGCCTCTGGCAAGCAGAAAGCACCGTGACCCAGCTGTCACAAGCCAGAAGAGAGAATGCAGAAAAGCTGAACACAAATGGAGAAAAAGTAATCTTCAGATTTATTATGACATCTTTAAAAAGAGGCTTCATATTTACAATTCAGAAATAAATAAGGCTAGACAAGCCTTTTTCTCTAACATCATCAACAAGAATATCAACAATTCTTCGTCAAGCCAGGTGGGCATTGTTCTTTAACCGGTTCAACTTCTCACTCTCCTACCGCCCAGGGTCAAAGAACGTCAAGCTTGATGCCCTTTCTCACCAGTTCGAGTCCGAGAACTTCCCTACCCAACCTTAATAGATCATCCTCTCCCCTTGCGTCATTGGTGCTGTCTCCTGGGTTATTGAGGACAAAGTAAAACAGTCTTACTCTTGAGTATCCTGCTCCCAGTGCCTGTCCCACTAACCGTCTCTTTGTCCCTGCTAAACAAAACATCTGGCCTGCCATCCTGGTGTGACACACACCCTGGCCTTCCTACATTTCTGAGTTTGTACGAGTTTTGCAGCCTTCTGCCACTATCAGCCTGTCCTCAGGGTTCAGTCCACAGTCCAACAGCCAGACAAAGTATGAACTAGAAGATGGAAACATCTCAACCAACCAGTTGAGATGTACATTAATAGTAAAGGTAGTATTACTAACATTTTCCCCCCAAAACTGTATACTACCAAGGAATCTCCTAACCTGCAGCTCATTCCCTCATCAGTCCCTCAGTATTTATACCAGTCTAGTTTCATATACTCCCCAGGATATTATCTAGTGTGTTTTGCATAGCTCCATTGTATTTTACTGAGTGGGACTATTAAAGGGTTCGGACAGATGTGAAAACATCTGGACCCGTCTTTTAAATCCTGGAACTACAGTACATGATGCTATGATTATTCATTCTTAGTATGCACCAATCTTGGCAAGGGATTTTAAAAGTTGTAAAACAGATCTTAATCTCAATGAAACCACTTGATTAAAAAAAATTACTAATATGCTATTTCTTTTCTCCAATAAAGCTATATAAGAACAAAGAATTGACTTAAGTATTTTAAATATAATTTGCTGCAATAAATTAAAGTAATCACAATACCTTTTTATTGTCATGTCTTTTCATGATCTGATAGTTTAGATAGACAATCAACGTGAGGGGAGAAAGTGAGGCTGTCAGTATGTTGAGACGAGAGAGGTGTCATTAATTGGCAACTAATTACTCAGTAAATTGTCTAATTAAGCTGGCAGTTAATTCGGCTTTGCTTGCACAGCAGTCTTTGGGAAGTTATTTCAGGGTCAAAGGGAAGACATGGGAGTAGCAGTTGACAGGGAGGAAATATATGCAGGTACAGTAGTGTAGGTTACATGACTATGTATTTGTGTGTGTGTTCAGTGTGCAAATGTTGTCTCCTGGTGCTATGTCATCACACATACCCACACGCCAACGCTTTATATTAAGGTCCTTGTAATAAGCATTAGTTAATAGGTAATAAGGCCCTTACAGGGCATCCTTATAAGATGCTTATTAACATTATTATGTATTATATAAGTGTTAATAATAAACATGTTTATTGTTAGATTATAAGACATTTATAAGCACTTAGAAACTCATAAGGATTTGTCAACGTTCTTAGCAGTCTATAAATTAACACGTTTCTTATAATTGTTTATAAATGCATTACAAACTCATTTATTGAGTCTTACTAACTTACCTATTCTGTCATTGATAAAGCCTTACTGAGCTTTTTTTGTTGCTTTATTAAATTAAAAAAATATATATTATTAATTTATTAGCAGTTAACTATGTACTTATTAACAGTTCATGCTTTTTGCAGCTACAGGATCTAAAGCTAGGACAATACCTTATTAATGTTGATAAATCCTTTATTATGCACTTGTTAACAGTTAACTATGATTTTTGCAGCTACTGGATCCTTTCAGCAGTCCTGAAGACATCCCAGTCAGTACAGTCTAAGCACGCTTGAAGATCCTCCATAGCTTCACTGTTCCACTGCTTTGATGTCCTCACAACAGTTTACAGAGCTTTAATTTCTGCCTGTATGCAGGAATCAGGTGGACCATGACACGGTCAGAGTGTCCCAGACTGTCTGTATTTGGGTAGTTTATGGCTGAGGTTACCTTTGGTAAAGTCACAGAGGACATTAACTAAGAAGTCCAGGTTTGTCCGCTCCACACACAGTACCTGATCAGCAGGCATGCGCTGTGCCACCTGCATGCTGGCACGTGGAATGTAAACACCGACCAGAATGAATAAAACAAACTCACGGGGGGAGTAGAGGGGCTTACAGAATGATGAAAAATGATTCCAGAACAGGAGAACAGTGCTGTAGAATCACTGTCACATCATTACACCAACCACTGTTAGTGTAAAAACAGATACCTCCACCTTTCATTTTGCCTGAAAGTTCTGTGTTGTGAAAGGAGTCCGGTATCAATCTACACAGCCACGTAAAACGTCTCTGTTTTTCCCCAGCAGTAGCTGAAGTTCATCCAGTTTGTTATTCAGTGATGGAACACACTGGAACGAAATATTCCCGGTAACGGTGTGCGAAGACTGCACTGCCAGAGACGCATAAGAGCACGAGAGATAATTTACTGCATGGACAAAGGTAAGGACGCCTTTGATGAGAATGTCCAGTAATTCCACGGATGCAGTGAGAAAAGGGAAATAAATCGACTGAAGTGGTTTCCCTGATGTGATGATGATGAGCTCTTCTCTGGTGAAAGAGTTCCAGGTACTACAGCAAAACACTGAATTAAAAGATAAAACAATGCGCACCAACACACAGAGGCAGCCATCCGGCAGCATGTTGTTGTAACTCATCCTGGTGTGTGATGGTACACAGCAGTCCTCACAGAAGCTGATCTATGAGGTCACAGCCTCTGTGAACTCATCCAGACTGTTAGTATGCAAAGCAGTTTTAGATTTCTGCCCAGCTAAAAAGTTATTTTTCACATATAAGCTAAGTTTGGATGTGTTTACACTCCAATACTCAATAAATGAATAAATAATTCATAGTAAAACCCTTTGCTGGCAGCTGTTAGCAGTAACATGAATGTAAAGCAGTGCTGACGTCACACCCAGCTGTCACTTTCTTTTGTCACTTAACAGTCAAAGGTATGGTCCACCAGGAGATGATTTTCCTACCCTTAAGCTAAGTATAGGTAAATCATTAAGAAAAATAAGTATTGGATCAGACATCAGAAAAGTTTGAATGGGACATCCTGACACATTCATGGACTTCACCTTTCTCTGACTTCCTGACCCGTAGGGAGAGAAATCTCCAGTCGCAGGCCACCTGCCCTGCACTACTGTCGCTGGCCTTCTGCTCTGATATCCATCAGTCTGCCTGTCCAGCACCCTACCTCAACCTACAGCTGGATCTTCTGTTGCTGGTCGCCTTTCCTAACCTCCAGCCTCCGTCTGAGTGACTCCGCCAACGCATCCAGCCTCAAGGTCTCCTTCCCAGGCCACTCCGCTGACGCCACCAGCCTCAAAGTCTGTGTCTTGAGCCTCCGGGCTGCCCACCAGACTGGTCCTGCCTACGTCGCTGGCTTCCTGGCCACCCTCCAGAGCGGTCCTGGCTGCCTTCCTGGTCATCCCCCAGAGTGACTCCACCCATCTGCCCTGACCATTGGTCATCCTCCAGAGCGACTCCACCCATCAGCCTGCCTGCCTTCTGGTCGTCTTCTTCCTTCATCTGGAAGTCTCTTGACGGGGGTGGGGGGTGGGGTTCTGTCACAACCTCTGCCTCTCTGTTCCTCAGTTCAGCCATTCCCACTTCCCCAGGCCCCTGCATTTCTATGCTGTCTGATCCATTCTCTACTTTTCCACCAAATGCCCTCAGACCTTTCCACCTGTTCTAGTCACCTGACTCCCACATCCACCTGCTCACCCGTGTCTCATCTCCCCAGTCACCTTGTCAGTACTTATACCAGACCCTTTTCCCAGTCAGTGCCAGATTGGCAATGATGCTATGTTGCTTCATGCTTTTGCTTTCAGTTTAAAGATTCAGTTTAGGCTTACTTTAAATCATTTTTAAGGCGGGGTTCATATATATATTATTATTAGATTAATTCAGGTACATGGTTATAACATTATTTTACTTTGTTGGCAGCTAAACATGTACCTATATGTATGAGGAGTATAAATGACAGTAGAAAACAATTGAATGCATGTGAAAATGAAGCAGACTAGACAATATCAACAACGGCACAGACTGTACCCGTAATCAGTCCCTTGTTCACTCATTCACTATCACCTACATAACAGGCACTCAGTATTTTACTGTATTACTGTATTATTTTACTTATAGTGAGCAGTAAATTGCGGTTTCAGACGCTTATGAATAATTCTTTGTCATCACAGTGATGACTCAAGGGTTTGCACGACTGTAATGTTTGCATTTATGAAATGTGACACAATGCATTGCGGGATTATTAGCAGAAAATATTGTTGCCATGCCATGGACACTTCTGCTGTGGAAGTTCCACTGTGGGAACTGTTGAGGACACTCTATAGTGGAAACATTTCACACACAGCAGGAAAAGCACAGGTGGAAGTAACATTAACAATGGCTCTGTTCCATTAAGTGTCCCAGGAAGCCTTTCAGTGAGCATCAATTCATTGTCATTCATGTGTGAAAAAGTTGATCAGGAGCAACCAAATCCTTCAGAAAGCCCCAGGCTCACTGTTTGTGGAGTACAAACACAGTCATTGTTCTCATTGTGAAATTGTCCTGACAATTATTTGAACATTAGGTTGACAATGAAGGAGAGAGATCATCCAAACAACAGCAACAGGACCTGGCCTGTTCACGCAGACTGTACTGTCACACTTCAGCGGTTCATATTTACTTAACTGCCAAATTAGACTCTATACTTCATCCTGCCTGTGGACAGAGAGAGGGGGGCAGAAAGGCTAAACACTGCAAGCTCATTATCTCTCTAGTTACATGTTTACCGTTTCTAAATATACCTAATTGGGAGATCAGAGCGTCAGTGACTACTTCTCCCCATGGCTGAGAGAGCAGCCAACCATAGATCTGCTCACCGGCTTGCTAATTTGATCAAATGCATCTCCGTCTCATCGTGTCAGAGTGCTTGCTGTGAGTTCATTCGGGTGTGACTTGGAAATGGGGAGACACTTTGCAACATGTTTAGGATTTGTTGCTCTCTTTTTGTACAAGAAGTATAAAAAGACAGCTTGAAAGGAAATCTTTGGTTTCATTGTGGGTTTTGTTTGGCAGACTGACTTTTTCTCAGTTGAGTGAAGAAGAGTTGATCTTCAGAGTCTGCAGCATTTTGTTGATGCACCCGTAGAGTTATTTCTTTTCCAGAGTAAGCAAAAGAGAGGTGGAGAAAAATCGATCTAATCTAATATACTGCTTATTTATTGTACATGTAGGTTAAAATAGAACTTCTTTAAAGTAAAGTCTAAAACCTGTTAAAGTGGTAAGAATAATTTCATTTTCATCCATCCATCAATCTATTTTCTTCCACTTATCCAGGGTCGGGTCGCGGTGGCAGCAGGCTAAGCAGGTTGTCCAGACGTCCCTCTCCCCTCTTCTGGGGGATCCCGAGGCATTCCCAGGCCAGATGATATATATAATCCCTCCAACATATTTTGGGTCTACCTCGGGGTCTCCAACCAGGTCACGTGCCTGGAAAACCTCCAAGGGGAGGAGTCCTGATTAGATTGCGTGAACCACCTCAACTGGCTCCTTTTTACGCGAACAAACAACGGCTCTACTCCTGAGCTTCCTCCGGATGTCTGAGTTCTTTACCCAGCCACCATACAGAGGAAACTCATGTCAGCCGCACACCTCATAGGTGAGGTATGGAACGTAGATCGACTGGTAAATCGAAAGCTTTGCCTTCTAGCTCATTTTAATACGAATTATGTTTATCCTCCTAAGTTTTGGGCTGCAACAAATTATTATTTTTATAATCCATTAATCTACTGGTTGGTTTTTTTTTGTTAATTAACGCATTAATTCCCAGAACAAATATTGTGTTTTTTTACTACTTCCATTAATCTGTCTCTCAAGGTCTCTTATTACAATCAAACATAAGTAGAGACATTGCACGTGAATTTTCTTTTTTCACACAAACCAGAGCTATTAATAAATAAAGAACCATTTGATAAGAATGGTTGTATTAAACAAATCCAAAACATAACACAGGTTACTGTTTACAGTAGTAAAAGAAAACTGTTGGCAGTTTTTACAGTCTCTTCTCCCACTTCAGAAGAGTGGCACACAACCAAATTTGATGCACATATGATGCTTGGGATGCCAAAACATGAAATGAGGGGTTACAGTTCATTCAGGACGATTGATATGTAGACAGTGAGATACACCAGTCGTTCTACATGTTAGTCTCACTTAAACAGTGGGCAGACTAAAATCACTAAAATCTCACTAAACTAAAATCTCTCTCACTGTCCAGCTGCCAGACTCCAGGTGAGCAAAGGTCTGAGTTGATAAAAATACCAATGTGTTTATCTATTATCTACTAATATTAAGGTTGCAGAGGTATGGTTAATGTTTCTTAACATTTTTTGCCCTGGATCAGGGTGCAGAGAGACTGCCCTAACCCTCCAACTCTGTCCCAATTCCATACTACACACTAAGTCTAAACAGCTTTTGGAGTTTGTAATGTGTTCACACCACAAAAGTGACAAAATTAAGTAGGCTATTGTTAATTTTTGAGTATGCTGTTGATGGACAGTCCCATAATTCAATGCACAAAAGAAAAGAAGGTGGTACTGTAAAATAATTTAATAAATTGCTGATGGAGGTGAGACAGTTCAGCAGAAGCAGGCATTCTAAAGGTTTGATTGATATCCAGTGGTGCATTTATGGCAATATTTCTTGATAGAATAAAACTTAAGATATCTTGATTTCTTGTGAACTAATCGCTTACAACAGTGCATTATAATGATAAGTATACAGTACAGACTGCAGTTAATGTGTAGTATGGAATTTGGACACAGCTTCTGAAGAAGTTGTTGGGGCTGTACGCAGCCTCGAATAAAAAGACACACACACACACACACACCAATCAAGGAGCAAAGCACGGTTTTCCTGAGAATTTATATTTTGTGAATAATACTGTATTTCAGTCTTTCAGTCTTCACATTCTGTATTTAATTTTGTTTTCTTTTTATTAAATGAACCCACAGATATTCATGTAACAATGACATACTATAGAGAAACGCAGCAAATCCTCACAATTGAAAAGCTGAAACCAGAAATTGTTTGGCATTTTTGCTTGATAAATGACTTGAAAATGTATAAATGACCAATTGTTCCAGTACTAATATTGCAAACTGTAAATCTTCCATTACGGGTCTCTGGGACTAAACATAGTGAATTAGGGGTCTATGGTCCAGGGTGCATTTGGGATTTCTGACATGAAAAGATTTGATGTGGCCTGTGTTAGACAGTAAATATTGGAACATGCTGTTCGATCACAAGTGTCTGAGAGCAGAAACTCTTTGGCCCAGAAGCAGCACTTTTAGTTGTTCATCCACTTTGACATTTAACATTATTGCACTATGGAGAACTAATTTAAAAGAAAATCTATTAATAATATTCTTAAATTTGACATTGCCGACATCATGAAGTGTTGCCTTTTGGGGACAGACAAAAAACATGATGGAATATGATTTCCTCAAAATAAAGCAGGAACATCTTGCTCCTATTTTTTTGAGAACAAACTCTTTCCTACTTTCCAGAGTATCATTACTTAGGACAACTTCCATAGGTATTTTCTGCAGTCTCCTGGATCCCAGTTTATTGATTTCCTTCCAAAACTGTTGTGGATTATTGGTTTGTAAGTAATCAAATCTTAATGACTGTCCTCTCCAAAATTTCCTTTTATAAAATTGTAAATTCCTATCAAACATAAATTGTTTGCCTATTTCTATCTCTCAATTGTTGTCTACTCAAAAGGATCATTACACCTTAAAAACTTTCAGCCATTTTCATTTCATTCCCCAGCTTTTTCTTTTCTGATGAGCCTTATTTTGATGAGGTTTTCTAGGTTGACATTTAATAAAAAAATGTCTAAAATTAACATATTGCAGAAGTGATTATACCATCTATCAACACTTCTGTGTACTTTTACAAGTTTCAAGTTGTCTAATAAACTCCAACAATGCAGAGCGACACACATTAGAGGATAGAAGATTCTCAGAAAAAGTTGTATATCTTCTTTTTGTTTGAGCAACTGTACTTATCACAGAGGCTGGAATAAACTAAACGTCATTATTGGTTAACAATTATATAATTCCACAGATTAACACCAATAAATTGCGGGCTTTAAAGTAAATAAATACATACATAAAAATACTCCTGTTGTAAATGTGTTCTCGCTAGGATCCATATACGCTGACATAAGCTACGAAAACAAAGTTTCTAACCATATTTGTACTTTTAGAACACAACCGAGACCAGATTTTCATCATACAAATATCGGTCAAATTCAAAGGAGGTTTTGCCAGGTGGACCTAAATGCAGGTAAGGTGAGATAAGGAAGATTTATTGTAGGGAAACTGGGAAATGAAGGTGTAGAGACGAGGAGAAGTTGGCAGGCTGAAAGCCAGGGCGATGGTGGATAGCAGAGCCGGGCCAGGCTGAATGGACAGATGAGGGTGAGTGGTGTGGGCAGGCTGGAGTTACCTTTGGGGTTAGACTGAGGGCAGGCTGAGGATGCACGGTGGTAGGCAGGCAAGCAGGAGATGATCCACTATGGCACGTGGGAAAAGACAATATTAGCATATTAGCAAGGAATCAACAGGAGGAATAGTACTCAGAAATAAACTGCAGGTACAAGCTCTGACTACCACTGAAGCTGAGAAAACAATCTGGCGCCAAGTGGGTGAAGAGCCAGGGTTGAAAGATTCTGGGTAGATGAGTAGATGGACAGAAGGTGGACAGGTTCAGCAGGTGTGCATAATCAGCAAGGATCCAGGAGCCAGGAGAGTAAAAGAGGGATTGCCACACCCATACCACAGACACAGACAGAGAGACACTGGTCCAAGTCACACTCACCCCTTGTCATACAAGACAGTCAGTTCATACCTGGCTGTGTGATTTATCTGGCACTAATATTACGGTGGAATTCCTCTGCCTCTTGTGGGAATTTTGCAAAGCTGAAAATTAAGCAGGCTAGCATTAACTGTTTTATGCTATTAGCTAGCGTTTGTGAATTTTGCACTCCTTACAGTGTCCAGCTCAAGTTTTTGCCTTTAATTCCCCACCTAAAAATGTCTTTTCCCTTTATGTATGTCGCTATCTTACAAAAAATACACATTATTATAATATTTAGGATGGTTAGTATTAATAAGGTATCTGTTCAAAAAGTACCTATGAAACCGAAAAAATAAGATTTGAAACTGTAAAAGCTTCAAATATCAAAATATATGTAGTGAAAAAATTAAATACATTTTTTATTCAAAAGAATTCCAGAATTGAATCAGAATTATATTTAAACTGAAAAAACTATTACTACACTTTGAATACGTTGTTGTATTTTTCAAAGCTCGATCAAAATTTAACATTCAGTTTCAAATTTTAGTTTTCAATTACAATTTCTTTTTTTTCAAACGATCAAACCTATTGGCCCGGATTTGGCTCCATAAGCAAACAGATAATGTTAGTGCAGAAGTTATCATTGATAATTAACATTAATGTAACGTTAGCTAACGATCTTAGCTGTCAGTCGACTTACATAACTGGCTGCGTGTCGTGAAAAACAACATAAGGTATGTAACGTTATATCTTGATCGCTAACGTTAGCTAATTATTATTACGTTACCTCATATTTGCACTACGGCTTTCTTTCATTTGTTTTCATCTGCGGGATGTCTCCAGTTTTTCTGACTCACTCTGTACTGAGTGTTTTGTCAGAGTGCCTGATATCGTGTGATTCGTTAATTCCCTCTCGCCTATCGGCGCATGGAGAGCTGCCTTTTCCCTACTCTGCTCCTAGCTGGACTGTTACAGTGTGTAACCTTCATCTCCACTTACTCACAGCAGTACGCTTTGTCTTGTTCCCAGCCTCCACCACGTACCGTAACTCCAGATTCTTTGAGTATAAGCTCTGGTCCTCACTGTTTCCTTAAATAGCTGAAGAAAAAGCTGTTGTTGGGAGCCAATTGTCCGGTCCAATTTATAGACAAGGTGAGACAGAGGTGAGGCCCACACAACAGGCGGGCGTGGACTACAGTTTTTTCAGTGCTATACTATGCATATCTATACAACCAATGTATTTATGATTAAATTGTTTACAAGAGCACACAATTCTTTTCAATACCATAAAGTTCTTCACAGATCCAGCCTCTTAATTTTGCTCTCAAAGTGCACAAGATTAATGCATTTAACTTTAAAATGTACAACATTTTCTTCCGGGGGAGCATGCCCTGGACCCCCCTAGAGGATCTGAGGTCCACCCATGACAGTCTCACAAAATCCCATGGGAAAAAATTGAGTGAGTGGACGAGGGTAGCAGCTGGCCTTCACCTTTTTCTGTCAGATGGAGACAGAAAATAATGGGAAAGAGAAGTTAAAGACAAATAGAGGGTTTCAGGAAGTACAATTTGATCAAGTATCACTTGGCATCAGTGAAATGAATCTCTGTGTTTTGTTTTGTTTTGTTTTATTTTATAAAAACATATCCAATTGAGATGTAAGAAATTAGAATGAGATTTTCCCACGAATGTCTGGAGGAAGTGTGAGTAAATGAGAGGAGGAGTGAAGAAAAGGTCTGGATGCTGAGGAAGAATAATGGCTGAATCTGAAACACAATATCCTTCTTCATTCATCACCACCTACTAATATCAGACCATGTACACACACACACACACACACACACACACACACACACACACACACACACACTGTTATCTCCCATTTTCTGATGCTCATTTGTTTAGTCTCCAGCAGATACACTTTGTCACTGGTTCAAATAGCAACAGAGCAACTACAGTATGATGGTGTGAGTGTGTGTGTGTCTGTACAGGTATCACACTACATCAGTGTGTCCCTCCTCCACACACACACACACACACACACACACACACACACACACACAGCACTGATAATTTTTTAATTAGTCTCAGCCATATTGCGCTCTAAGGATGGTTGAAATGATTTGATCATGTTTTCTGGGACTGAAGAACTAGAAGAGGAAGCTGCCTTGTAATGGAGCAGTTAGAATTAGAATAAATTAGAATAGGTCAATGTACTGCCCATGAATGGAAGGCCTTTAACCTAAACTCATAATGACACAAGGAACACTTATTCACAAATTTCTCATTATCTTATTTTGATCATGTTTTTTAGTCAGTTAAATGCTTCTTATATTTATATGTATATATATACATGGAGGGAAGTTAGCCAGCTATCAGAACTACAGAAAGGTGTAATGAAGAAAGGGCTGGAGACTGATCAATACTGGAAAAGCATATGGGAGAAAGAGGCATCACATAACACCAATGCCCAGTGGCTAGTGGATCTGAGAGCAGACGACAGCAACCTCCCTGAACAGGATCCAGTAACCATCACAGTGGCAGACATCCAAGAAAGAGTCAAGTATGAAGAGCTGGACAGCACCAGGCCCTGACATGATCCACACCTACTGCCTAAAGAAGCTAACTGTGCTACATGAACACCTGGCAGCACAAATGAACCAGCTGCTAATGGATGGGACCCCACCCTGGTTAACTGAAGGCCGGACAGTCCTGATCCTGAAGGATCCCCAGAAAGGAGCAATCCCGTCCAACTACTGGTCGATAACCTGCCTCTGCACAACATGGAAACTCCTGTCAGGCATCATAGCAGCTAAGAGGACTAGGCACATGGCGCAGTACATGAGCGGGGCCCAGAAAGGAATTGGTAAGAACACCAGAGGTGCAAAGCACCAGCTGCTGGCAGATAGAGCAGTCACTCGAGACTGTAAAACCAGACAGACCAATCTGTGCACCGTCTGGATTGACTACAAGAAAGCCTATGACTTGATGCCTCACACATGGATTCTGGAATGCTTGGAACTGTACAACATCAACAGGACTCTAAGAGCCTTCATCAAGAACTCAATGGGGCTGTGGAAAACGACCCTAGAGGCCAACTTCAAGCCAATTGCACAAGTCACCATCAAGTGCGGCATATACCAAGGAGATGCTCTGTCCCTGCTGCTGTTCTGCATAGGTCTGAACCCTCTCAGCCAGATCATCACAAAGAGTGGCTACGGATACCGGCTACAGAATGGAGCAACCATCAGCCACCTCCTCTACATGGATGAAATCAAGCTGTATGCCAGGAGTGAGCGAGACATCGACTCACTGATCCACGCCACCAGGATCTACAGCAACGACATTGGAATGTCATTCGGACTAGATAAGTGTGGTCGGATGGTATCCAAAAGAGGGAAGGTAGTCAGAACTGAAGGGATTAGACTACCAGAAGGCGACATAGCAGATGTTGAGGACAGCTACAAGTACCTTGGGATCCCTCAAGCAATTGGGAACCATGAAGAGGCCGCAAGAAAATCAGCCACAGCCAAATACCTCCACAGAGTAAAGAAAGTCCTGACAAGTCAGCTGAATGGGAAGAACAAGGTCCGAGCTATCAACACCTACGCCCTGCCCGTCATCAGATACCCCACTGGCATAATAAGCTGGCCAAAAGAGGAGATAGAGGCCACCGATATAAAGATAAGGAAGCTCCTCACAATGCATGGAGGATTCCACCCCAAGTCCAGCACCCTGAGACTGTACACTAAGCGGAAGGAAGGAGGCCGAGCCACTATCCAGGATGAAATAACAAAAGATCCATGAGTACATCAGGAAGATGGCCCCAAGTGATGAGTTGCTTAGGGAATACCTCAGGCAGCAGAAGCCAGATGAGGAAGAAGAGCAGGTGGAACCATCATGGGAGGACAAACCCCTGCACGGTATGTACCACTGGCAGATAGAAGAAGTGGCTGATATCGAGAAATCGGCTGGAAAAGGCTGGACTGAAAGACAGCACAGAGGCACTAATCATGGCAGCACAGGAACAGGCTCTGAGCACAAGATCAATAGAGGCCGGGGTCTACCACACCAGGCAGGACTCCAGGTGCAGACTGTGCAAAAATGCCCCTGAGACAATCCAGCACATAACAGCGGGGTGTAAGATGCTAGCAGGCAGGGCATACATGGAACGTACGTAACCAAGTGGCTGGCATAGTGTACAGGAACATCTGTGCCGAGTATGGGCTGGAAGTCCCAAGGTCAAAATGGGACACACCTCCGAAGGTGGTTGAGAATGACCAAGCTAAGATCCTGTGGGACTCCAGATACAGACTGACAAACTAGTGATGGCGAACCAACCAGACATAATAATGGTGGACAAACAGCAGAAGAAGGCAGTAGTAATAGATGTAGCAATCCCAAGTGACAGCAACATCAGGAAGAAAGAACACGAGAAGCTCGAGAAATACCAAGGCCTGAAAGAAGAACTAGAAAAAATGTGGAAAGTGAAGGCAACAGTGGTCCCCGTGGTAATCGGAAGACTCAGGGCTGTGACCCCCAAACTGGGAGAGTGGCTCCAGCTGATTCCAGGAACAACATCCGAGATCTCTATCCAGAAGAGTGCAGACCTAAGATACTGTGCAGGACCCTCAAGCTCCCAGGCCTCTGGTAGAGGACCCGAGCTTGAAGGAGGAATAGACCGCCCGCAGGGGCGAGTGGGGAAAATACTGTGTGTGTGTGTATATATATATATATATATACATACATACACATATACACACACAGTATAGTGTACACTTTATTGGGTACTCCTATTTTTGTTTTTCTTTTGTTACAGGGCTGGGGAAAATGAACACATTACAAATTGGTGTGATGCTGACCTTTTGTGTATTTATTGTCACAATAACCAGTAAACTACCAGCTACAATAAAGTGACAGAGGACAGGCCTCCCACTCACCAAAGTCAGTTGTAACACATGAACACCACCTGCTGCAAATGAGAGTTTATGAAAACTAGTCTGCAAGTGAGCAGAGAAAGTAAGACAATCGCAAGATAAAAGTAAGGAATACATGGTTGGAACATCCGGCTTCTGCCACTCCAAGTGGCAGTAGTCAAAAATGCAAACTTGACCAAACCAACTGGAAAAAAAATTATATACTGTACATTCTGTTTAAAAACCAATGAAACACATTTGGAACATGACGGGCTGGTGTTAATGAAGGGGTACTTGAGCTCATCTGACAGGGCTGTGGGGATACATCAGACAAAAAAGGTTGAAAACCACTGGTCTAAAAGACAGGGCCTCAAAATAATAAATAAATAAATAATGCAGGAACAGTCATAGTTAATATTTCACTTTAGTATTGCAAATCCCCTAACAAGTTTACAATTAATCAAATTACCAAAAGGCGTTTCATACACCGTGAGCTTAGGGTTTTTGGGGATCTGGGGCCTTTGCCCATTTTTCCTGATTGGTAATGCAGCCTTTTACAGAGACCTCTTACTCATATATATATATATATATATATATTGTGTGTTTGTATCTTTGCTGAGCCCTGTCCTCCTCTGCCTTGTCTTTGATTGATGGTGAATATTGACTGCAAATTAAAGTATAGATTATTTTTTAACCCTAAAAACATGCAGAGGAGTATTTCCCATGTAGGGTAGGGTAAGGCAGTAGCCTCTATGTGGACGGAGAGGCAAAATCCAGGGCAAAGACAGTCTGAAAATGACAGTAAAATTAAATGCCGACTTTTTCTCGTTGTGGTATCACACCCAGGGGCTGCTCTGAGTATTCAAATATCAAGTCACATATTTTCCCCCCATCCCCATCACCTGACCTTCCCTGCCCACCTGCTCACCTGTTTCTGATTTCATCAGCATTGCAGTATACACCGATCAGCCATAACATTATGACCACCTGCCTTATATTGTGTAGGTCCCCCTTTTGTTTCCAAAACAGCCCTGACCTGTCGAGGCATGGACTCTACTAGATCTCTGAAGGTGTGCTGTGGTATCTGGCACCAAGACGTTAGCAGCAGATCCTTTAAGTCCTGCAAGTTGCGAGGTGGGACCTCCATGGATTGGACTTGTTTGTCCAGCACATCCCACAGATGCTCGATTGGATTGAGATCTGGGGAATTTGGAGGCCAAGTCAACATCTTGAACTCGTTGTTGTGTTCCTCAAACCATTCCTGAACCATTTCTGCAGTGTGGCAGGGTGCATTATCCTGCTGAAAGAGGCCACTGCCATCAGGGAATACCGTTTCCATGAAGGAGTGTACTTGGTCTGCAACAATGTTTAGGTAGGTGGTACGTGTCAAAGTAACATCCACATGAATGGCAGGACCCAAGGTTTCCCAGCAGAACATTGCCCAAAGCATCACACTGCCTCCACCGGCTTGCCTTCTTCCCATAGTGCATCCTGGTGCCATGTCTTCCCCAGGTAAGCGACGCACACGCACCCGGCCATCCACATGATGTAAAAGAAAATGTGATTCATCAGACCAGGCCACCTTCTTCCATTGCTCCGTGATCCAGTTCTGATGCTCACGTGCCCATTGTAGGTGCTTTCAGCGATGGATAGGGGTCAGCATTGGCATCCTGACCGGCCTGTGGCTACGCAGCCCCATACGCAACAAACTGCGATGCACTGTGTGTTCTGACACCTTTCTATCAGAACCAGCATTCACTTTTTCAGCAATTTGAGCTACAGTAGCTCTTCTGTTGGATCGGACCACACGGCCAGCCTTTGCTCCCCACGCGCATCAGTGAGCCTTGGCCGCCCATGACCCTGTTGCTGGTTCACTGGTTTTTCTTCCTTGGACCACTTTTGGTAGATACTGACCACTGCAGACCGGGAACACCCCACAAGAGCTGCAGTTTTGGAGATGCTCTGACCCAGTCATCTAGCCATCACAATTTGGCCCTTGTCAAAGTTGCTCACATCCTTACGCTTGCCCATTTTTCCTGCATCCAACACATCAACTTCGAGGACAAAATGTTCACTTGCTGCCTAATATATCCCACCCACTGACAGGTGCCATTGTAACGAGATAATGTTCTTCACTTCACCTATCAGTGCTCATAATGTTATGGCTATATACCGGCCCATTTCCACTCATTCCCTGCCAGATTGTCTAGTTTGCATCCGCCTTAGTTTTCCAGCCTTTGTTTTGCCTGCCTGACTCTTGGATTAATGATTCTCTACCTAACCCCTTTGGATAAGTCTGCTTGCTTTGACTGCCTCCCTGGTTATGACCCTTGCCTACCTTTTGATTCAGTCAACGTGAACTTTTATCTTTAGCTTTTGGGGTTCAAGTGTGCTGTTTCTCTGAGTTTCTCTGAGCCCCCCCCCCCGACTCAGCATAAGAGAAAAGAGAGTAAGAGAATGTGATAACGACTGATGCAGACAAAGCACTATAAGCAGGTGATAAAGAGTGGGGGAAGGTGTTAGTATGAAGAGTTGGCAGATAAGTACCAGCTGTCAAAGAGGTTTTATCCAGACGCTGGATGTTTGTTGGTCAGATGGAATGGACTGGAGGTGTGTTGGCTTTGTATCGCAGACAGCCAGGTGCTCAGAGAAAGGATTAGCACCAGCTATCACTGTCACTGCTGCTATCTGCACAATCTGCAAGGATCAGAAACAGACACACACTCAAAGACATTTATTCAATAGACAGCAGTTTGTATAGAAAATCATTATTTTGCTCAATGTAAACTCTAAATAGTAACTATACTTTTATTTAATACCAGATGTGGTCCAATCAATGTTCTAATAAGGTGGATAAGATCAATGATTAATTAGGAATACCATAATTGGAAAATACCCCCTTAAGAGTTAAAGTTCTGTCTTCAGTATTTCACTTAAGTGAAAATAACACAAGTATTAGCAGCAAAATGTACTCATTATGAAAAAGATCACTTATAGGCACTACATGATAGATGCATTAAAGTGTAAGGAGCAATTTCATTTAATTGCAAATGCACACATGGAGGACATTTTAAAGCACCTATGAGTAATATTTGTGTATATGATGATAGTAAATGTCAAGTTATTCTAATATAACATTTTGTTTTTTGAAAAATGAGATGATCCTTGTGATAACTGGTGCTGTTTAAGTGTTGCTTATAGCTCATTAATTCTCTGTGATGATTGGGCTTGAACTATGTTATATAATATTGAATAGTTTAGTCTATAGTACTGCGTCACACTTTGAGTTTATCTTATGTATTTTATGCAAAATATTTACCTGCAAAGAAACAAATAACTACAACCATCAGGTAAATGTAGTTGAGTAGAAGTTAGAATAAAGTGTCATTAGCTATGTCTTAATTCAATACGAAAAGAAAACTTGGTTGAGTCCCCATAAATACTGTGTTCCTGACAAGATAATGGAAGTTCATGTTAAGATTCTTCAATATATATATTTTTGAATGATATGATGCTCGCAGTCATTTCATTAATTATCGCTTCGGTCTATGCACCCACAGGATGGAAACCCTGTGCATGTACTGCATGAAAACACTGGGAGCAGGCTATATTTTCTTACATTTTCTATAGGGCTAAATTGCTTTACTAATTTGCATGCATGTTTGTACTGAAATAAATCTTTTCTTCCACCTGATGAAGATAGAATCGCTCAATATTATGTACACAGGCACTATGTGTGTAGTTTTTCTGTCATCTGGGTAATCACACTACAAACACAGCTCACAAAAGGTCAACTGTCTACTGAAGACTTTGTTGTACTTGCTTTTCTTCTTCTTCTGTGTGTTTGACTCTCAGATACTGCTGCTTATTGGACTGAGCCACCAACGCTCTCACCACAAGGAGAGACAAAAAGGGTTGCAGTGAGTCATTCTGCAACTTATTATCAGTTCATGTACAGAAACAATGCAGCCAGAAGACGAAAGCATTCTTTAAATACACAGCCTTACGGCCTTCATTTGATTGGAATAGAAAGTTTGAGTTTGTTGCCAGGCAGTGTGTTAAGTATACTTTTTCATTATGTGTTTAGGTGTGAGCGGTGATATTTAAGTCAGGTTTGTGTGACTGGAGGAGGTTTTAAGTTCAAGTGCAAATAGAAATCACTGTTTTTAGGTGAAAAACTCTGCTATGTACCTCAACTCTAAGAATACAGCCTTATTGCAGCTTAACAGTATATTTTTAACCTTATCCAAAGGCGTTTAGAGGGTTTTAGGTGTTGAATGACCATACCAGTGTTTTTGAAAAGCTTAAGAAAAGCCAGTTTTTTTTATTTTAAGTATGATGAGATTCTAAAAACCAGGCAGCCATTGGTTTTTATTCATTTCTGTATCATATGAAAATCAATTGGCACACACTTGTAAACCTGCTTGTGTCGTGTAATTCACAGTGCAAAACAAGCCTACATTGGCTTTTGTCAATGTTATATTATTGTGCAATGGTGATGCAGTTAAAATGCTAATTGTTGTTAATTGCTAAAAGTCAGCATTACCTCATTACAATGAATGCAGACTTTACTGTCATGAATTACACAAGTTTCAAGTGTCTGCCAATTGATTTAAATACAAAAATGAAAGGAAACTAGTGGATGCGTGTATTTTATATAATATAATAATACATAGACATTTAAAACACAGCAGCATGGTTTGGAAAATGGTTAGCTTCAGTTCAAAGTATAATTTGTCAGCTGATTTATTTGTTGTGCTCTCAAGATGCTGCCATTACTGAGGTGGCAGAGTTGAACTGAAAACATTTACACTGACAGTGGAAGTACACAGGGATGGAAAGAGTAGTCGAATACTATACTCAAGTAAAAGTACTGTTACTTTAAAATAATTTTACTCAAATAAAATCTCTGCACACCTGAATGTGTGACAGGTGCATCGGAGAAAGGTGCAACTTGAAAATAATGAGAAAAACTCCAACACACTGTCTTGCTCACTGTTGAAATATTTATTTGACGTTTACAATGCAGCAAGGGAGAGACAGTGTGCCGGAGTTCTTCTCATTGTACTCAAATTAAAGTAAAAGTACTGGTGAAAAAATGTATTTAGATAAAAGTAAAACATAGGTCAGTTAAAATGTACTCTGAGAAAAAGTTACTGTGATACATTTAAAAAACAAGGGGGAGAAAAATCTTATAATGATATGATAATACTGTTAAATTAATGAACAACTTAAGACCTTTATCATGCCAGCGAGTCCTTATGTCCAAACCAACAATAAATTCCTTCCCTATAGACGGGCACTTTGCAGCTTGTGCATACAACTGATTCTCAATTCTAAATATGATAATAAATATAAAATATAAATAAAACTCAGACTATTAAACAAAAATGACTGACAATAAATGAAAAGTGCTATGGACACTGCAGCGGGTGCAACAAGTGTTATTAAGCTACATAAATTAAATAACCTGCCACTTCTTATAGAATCAACAATCAAATATCACCAAGGCAGACAACACAGAGATGTATAAACAATAAAAACTTCACAGCGGCAGCAGCCACAAACACACACATTAAAGCAAAAAGAGAGCTGAACAGTTTTTACACAAGGGCACACACACAACGCTACGTTACTAGGCAACACATTGGTTGTTGACGTTCTCCTCTAGAGAGTGGGTTAAGTTTGTTGTTGTTCTCATGTCTGAAAGGCATTCTGTGAGCTTTATGCACCGCAAAGTCCTCCATAATCTGCTCTAGGTTCAACCTCTCTGCTCATTCATTCTCAATGCATAATAAAACCAGTCCACTCAGCCTCTCAACCTGTCCACTCAGCTGCGCGCCACAAAGTTTTCCAAAGTTTTGAGCTGAATGAGCATTGTGCAGTCACAGCTATGACAGGGATTGTCACTAACAGCAGAAAGGCCTCACACACACGTCACTGAAGGTAAGAAGTTCCTCAGTGAATGTAGAAGTCACAGTTTGAGGATCCAGCGTGAGCATTTTAGCATTTAGCCAAACCCAGCATGTACCTACTGGTCATGCAACATTAAGAGTTTGTGATTTGGGTCACTTAGTGTAGACGCCAGGTGGTGCATTAAATAAGTGATTAATTAAGGTAGTTTATTTAGTTTTAACTATGCCAATGTGCAATATTGCTAACCTTACCATACCCGACAATAACATGATCCTTTAAATTGCATTGTTGTGCATTTTTGTACTCTTCACATCACAAACTGCTAGCTCCAGCGTGACCACACCCCTTGCACACCTGACACTTTGCCAGTGAATGTATACCATTAGAACATTTATCTTTTTCATGTGGATTTTTTTAGCATGAAAACCGTCAAATTAAAATATAAATTGTCAATTTTACACAATTAATCTGACAGTGATATATTAATGATAAAACCTGTAAAAGTCACTTTATAACTGATCTTAATTGACAAATTAGTAGATACCTTTTCACTTCTGCTAATGCTTAGGCCTGAATAACATTAAAAATAAATGTGTGGCATATTCTAATTCAACTTATGTTGTAATTAACACAGATGCAATGGAATTATATTTGACAGAAAAATTATTGAGGAGCACTGACTTCACCGCTGTGTGTGAGCAAGTCTACATTTTGTGTGTGTGTGAGAGTGAGTGTGCCTATCTAAGCATACAATTTATACAGTGTATACATGGTGTGTGTGTGTGTGTGTGTGTGTGTGTGTGTGTGTGTGTGTGGGTGTGGGTGTGTGGTCAGGCAGAGCAACACACATCATCATTTAATGATGGCTTAGCAAACAGTACATTTACACTTGACAAAGATGAATGATGTTCCCGGCTGGTAGAAACTGCTGCATGATGCCTCGCTCTCTCTGTCTCTCGGTCTCCCTCTCTCTCTCTTTGTCTTTCTGAAGTCTACAGTTAGTAAGCTGGTGCATCTGGGGTCCATTGGGGTGAGCGAGACAGAGAGCAGAGCTATAGGGGCCAAGTCTTTGATTTTCCTGTCACGGCTGCTTAAAATGATTAATGCCTGGACTTTGGGGTCACTCTGTGTGATTATGGGGCCCACAAGCTCTTGCTCATCTTGTACTGCTAACTGTGATGTCTGCAAATACACATGCATGCACAGACACACTCCTGCTGTAAAGAAAATGTACTGTTGGTGTCCTGTTTAATAGCCTAAAATGGTGTGTGCATTTTCAGGTCGAGCCCACCCTTTTTGAGACTCTAAAAAAAATGAATAAGATGAAATTACAACAACATTTATTTTGTGCATCAAATCTAGCAGATCTGAACATTTACAGATATGTTTGTAAGCTCCTTATACAACTGACTAAGCTAACTAGCTTTGTAGCCTGCAAAATGTACTTTTCCCTGGTGCACGTTTGTTTCACCAAGTCCACCAAATGAAACAACAACATTTGTTTGACACATGTGTTTTCTGATCTGATGCCCCTGCCTTCCAAAACAAATCACTGTTGAAAAATAAATAGGTTTTATGACATGAGATAAATACTTAGTTAAGGTTAGGGGACCTTCGTTGCCATGGCTAAAACAGTATAGTAAACACATGGTTAAGGTTAGGGAATAATCAAGGTCATCCTTAAAAAAAACAAAAAAAACAGTGTCGACTGTTGGTAGAAAACAGGAAACGAACAGTCTGATGTCTCATTACCGTTATGATACCTAACTTCCTCCTTTGCTCTCATCATAATTACTACGGCTGCTAGATGCCGCTGTCACTTGAACTTAAACAGGCTGGAACTACTTCTTGGGAGGACAGTTTTGTTTGTTTGGTCACTTGAGTAATTTATGGTGCACATAATAAGACACATAAATGGATAACCAGACTAGCCTCCTGTTCCTGCTCAGGAAAGGGGGGAGGTTGATACCCCTGGGAGAACTGGAAAGGGACAATGTCTCTGGGGAGACCGTACAGGCAAAACACATGGTTTAACATAAGCTCAGCAGGCAGCAGGTAATTTGGGCAAAGGAATGAAGTGAGCAGACTTGGAAAACCAGGAAAAGCAGAGTGAGAGCTTGTTTTACCTTATCCTCTATTTCCCAGGTGACGGCTCTGACGACGCAGGTGGAGGGGAAAATCTCTTCAGGTTGGACAGGGGAGTTCAGTTGTTTGATGGAGTGGATGTACTCCAGGTTCTTGTGGTCAGTCCAAACCACAACCAGCTGCTCCGCCCCCTTCAACCAGTTACTCCACTACTCTAATACCAGCTTCCTGATAAACTGCTGGTAGAAGTTGGCAAAGCCCAGGGAATGCTGAACGTTGATCCTTGCGAGAGGAGGGGATGGGCCAGTCCATGACTGCTCTGCACAGGAATTAAGCAGGTCTCTGAGGACGTCATTCAACCTGGAAAATGACAGGGGTGTTGGTTAGACCAAAAGGCATGACCAGGTACTCATAATGTCCACTGGGTGTGTTGAATGCAGTTTTGCACTCATTCCCTTCCTTGATATGCATAACAGGTTATGCGTTTGGAAGAGGGTACCTGTTTCTGACTGTGATGTTGTTGAGACCTCGATAGTCAATGCAGGGCGAAGGGTCTTGTCCTTTTTTTCAAAAACAATTCAGAAGAGGAGGAATAGATGATACCAGCTGCCAACGAGTCACTGGCCTTGGTCTCCGGAACAGACAGATAAAAGAGCTGCCCCTTGGGTGGAGAGCATGTATGTGTAATGACTTGAGATAGACTAGAACCAGAAGCACAACACAGAATGCAGTCAAGATCAGGAAACAGTTCAGATTTACTCAAAGTTCAGACAAAGGCAGGCAAGGGACGAAAACCAGAAGATCACTCTGACTGGCAAACAAATCTGACATGGGTCAAGCAGGGGAAAAGGTAGGCTGGGTGGTCAATCACTGGCAGGTAGGAATACAGGAAAACAGGTTGCTGGAAAGCTAGGCAAACATACTCGACAATCTACCAGAGAGTAAGCGAAACTGGATCATTAGAAGTAAATGGGATGCAGGTGAGGAGATGGGCGGGGAAGCTCAGGTGAGGTAATTGGCAGAAAGGGGTAATTGCTGGGCAGGAGGGAGTGGCTGGATCTGCAACGACAGGAGAGTTAGTGACATGACATGAGAAACAGAGCAGGAAAAGTGAAACATGACTAATGACTGGCTGGAGTCATGACATGTCCTTCTCCCCAAACATTTAGCTTAATTCACATGTCAAAATGTGGACACAACTTGTAAACACTCATTAACAGCACTGAGCCCAGCTATCTGATAAAATGCAATCCAGCCACAATGCTCTGTATGAGAGAACTGAGCTGTCTCATTGTGATTGACAAAAGCTCTGCAAGTAGCATGCCCATCTTTTCAGCCCGTCTGCGATAGGGATCAGCGGCAGTCGCCTCTCTGGCTGTGAATACCTCACTATTTGATCTGGCTTTAGCAGCCTTTACAGGCTTTAATATGTAGGATTATCTCCTCTTCACTTCTATGTAACGTTCTTGACCTCCCCAGATCACTGAGAGTCAGAGAGATGAAGGAAGAAAGCAGAGAGACAGAGAGGGAGGGTGGAGGGGTGAGTAGAGGATGGAGTGGGGAATGGAGGAAGGAAATAAAGGACAAAGACACAATGAGAAAGAGGAAGGGAAGCAGACTGGAAAGGTGGGAGGAGAGAGTGACGGAGGTAATTAAGAATAAGACAAATAAAGAAGGAGAGAGAGGAAGAGCACATGATTATGAGAGAAACCAGGCACTTCTCAAGGTGGCAAGAAAGATGACAAAAACAGCTAGTTCTATCCAACATGTCATTTTAACTCAGTTATTTGTGATAATGTGCCCATGAGTCTGCAGCTTTCCCTTCCACTTTCAATCCACTGTTTTCACCACACAGTGGTTGAAATAATAACCCACAACCCTCAGCTTTTATTATTATGAAGAAGAAACCAGTCAGAGAGGCAAAACGCTTCATTGTTGCAATTGAGAACAAAACACTGCCCCATAGTTGCTGAATTCATCCACAATTGACCCACAGTCTGAAAGTGAATTGATTTAAGCTGCAGATTGCGTTGGCAGTTTTCTAACAAGGTTAAGAGTCTACAGCCATGCTAGCAGCTCTGTGAGGCTGAACTGTAAGAAGTCAGTAGGATTCATTTTGTGGGAAACACAAATGTCTGTACAAAAGTTTGTGCCAATCCAGAGATGTTTGAATGGATAAGTGAACACTTGCGACGGTGCTGGTGGCACTAAATGAAAAGTCAGAGGATCACTGGGGAACATGAATGTCTGCACCAGATGTAATTGCAATCCATCCAATAGTTGTTGAGATATTTAAGTCGAGACCTAAGTGGTTGACTGACGATTGACAGATTGACCAGCCAACAGAAATATCCCTAGATCACGCCGCTAGCACAGTTAAAAACCAATGAGCCTCAGCCTCCATTGCTATGAGGAAGCCCATCAGAGGCGCAAATCAGAACTGAATTCAAAATGTTCAGTTGTTGCAGTTGGGAACAAAACGCTGGGCTATAGTACCAAATTGATCCAAAATTGACCCACAATCTGAGATGCACCTTGGGAGTTAACTTCTAACGTCTTTGTAGTAGAGATTTGTGGAACGCACAGTCTGGCAAAAAAGAAAAAATCGGGGCAAGCACTGCACTAATATTGGATTATTGTACATAACTGCAAAGGGGCCTACTTCCAGAGCAACTTGCTGCCTAACAGTAGTGGTAAATAACTAATTTACTCAAGTACTGTACTTAAGTACAATTTTCAGGGACAGTATATTGAGTATTTCCATTTTCTGCTACTTTACACTTGAAGAGTTTTTTCCAAAAAACAATAAACAAAATAAATAAATAAATAATAATAATAACTGACTGTCGTGAATAATTCTTAGCACATCCTGAATCCTAAATCCATTTTGTCACAAAAACGATATTGCCCATTGACAATGCATTGTTAGTCCATGTTTTACAACAGAAACCGTTTAACGCCAGTGCTGTCCTTGAACCCGATAAATCCATTCAGTAAATCAGCGCTCAGTATGCAGGTCATGTGGTACAAGATGATAACGACTATGTTTAGCCGGAGACGTGCCTGCGAATTTCAGTGTAATTTTGGCTCAAAGTCATATTTGGAGATCGATAATTTGGATAGCCTGTGTGGTTATCTCCTGGGTGTAGAAGTCTACTCCACTACATTACAGAAATAATGTACTTTTTACCTCGGTATTTAACAGCTCTCACTACCCCTCTGAATTATTTTGTGATCCTTTAGAGAGGCCTGGCCCCTAGACTGGGAACCACTGGACAAAACTACCCTGCCCTACAACTGTTTATAAAGTAATTAAACTAGCTCCACCTCAAGCAGCTGCAACAGCAAAACATAACTTACGCATTGATGCATCAGTATTAACAGCCTAATAATGTCATATCTAATAATATATGCCACAGGAGACATTTTTTCTGCAGAATAAGTACTTTTACTTTTGATACTTTTACATTGTTTTATTGGTATTTTTACTAAAGGATCGGAATACTTCATCCACCACTGATGGCTAACTGCCTGTTCATCTGCACATAAACCAGAATTTGTGTGTGCCCTATACAGCCTCAGAGTACTGTTGAAGCTCCCAAGTGTGAATATGTCTGAACTGTGTGAAATAGAGCAGTCAACTTCAGGCTCCATCAGCTGCTCAGTCAACCTTCCTGAACAAATAGAGATGAGGTTCAAAAGCCTTGATGCTGGGATCAACAAGACAGAATATGACAGAGCCTCCATTAGCCCCCGAGCTGTCCTCAATATACTGCAGGCAGGTGTGGTGTCTATTGTACTTCTGCATTTCACGAAGTATGGGAATAATTGTCACACTGGGAGAGGTGAACTTGACATTTGATTTTCTACGATTCACACCCTAGAAACATTTAAGAATTCATAGCACATGACTTGTAGAAATTTAAAGGTGCACTCCAGTGACTTACTCTTGCACTTTCATAAAATTGGGGGACTAACAAGAGACAGATTTAAAAAAAGAAAGGTCAACGTCGAAGCAGCAGAGGCCAGATATCCTGACTTTAGGACCCCATGGGTCAAGCTTCAAAACCACTGGATCCTACAATCTCCATAATGCAACTCAATAGTGTCTCTTCATTAGACCCTCCCTACCATGTGCAAAAGTACACCAAATGTTAACTCAGATGGCAACAGAAAACAGCTGTACATGAGAGCCAGAGTGGATGAAAAAGATGCCAGTATTTTATTCTTTATCTATTTGTATCTTCCCCAGAACTGTCTTTGAGAAGTAATATTTACCAATTCCAAGCAGATTTACAGAAGTCTTGTTTTCTACTCAGTAACTGCAGTAGCTTTATACTTTAATAAAACTGTTGCTTTAGCACAGCTCTGCAGCAGGCATTTAGAAAAAACTGATCTAACATCTGTAATCCAGAATTCAGCTCTTTGGCAAACCTCTGAAAAAGATGGATGAACACACTGTCAGTGTCAGTTTTGGAATACATACTAAACAATACAGTTTTTACAGTTTGACATGACATGTTGATACAGCAAGGCTTTAACTACACACTAACATTAGGACAAAGTGATGATGATAATAATAATAATAATAATAATAATGATGATGGCAGGCAGACACAGTCATACTATAAATATGTGATATTTTCAGACTTAATTGGACTCTGTACAAAATGTACAGTTCACTTTTCAGTGCTTTGTCACACCTTTACAGTATGGCTGAGTGTGAGTGCCTGCCATCATTTATTTTCTAAACCATTTGGGTCTACATGTTAGTTTGTTGTTAAAGTACAGGCCTGTGGGAGTGTTTTAATATAGGCTATATCTTGACATTCTGTAAAGTGACATGGCCTTGCAGACTAAGCCTTAAATTGCATCCACATTGGACATAATTGACTGTTAACTAAACCCCTCCCCAGAATAGCAATAGTCCAATCATAGCTTAGCAACCATAACTAGGGATGGCACGTCTGTCAAGCCTTGGATTTTCCACCATGTTGAAGGAGTGTACACAGGGCTGGAGTGAAAGAGATAATTGGTATAGCGCTTGGAGGTTTGTGTCTTTTATTATTACCTTTCCAAAACCAAAGTACAATAACAAAAGGAATGGATTTAACAGGGCAAGAAGTCTATCCTTTACTGTTAACATTATTTTGTGTCTGTGTAATATATATATATTACTGTGGTGGCCTGGTGAGTAATAGTAAAATGTATAAACTGTAATGTAAACAGGTAGTGCAGTAATGTAGTATGTATATACATAATGAGAACAAGATTGTAGAGAGGTATGCTTTTAAAAATATTTTCTGTGATGATAAATACACTGTGATGCATACAGGTATAAACAGGTAGTAATAAATATATATATGCAGTAAGTAATATGCATAGATACAAGTATGGCAGTAGTATAAAGTAGTAAAGTGTAAAGTGAAATCCATGTATCAGTGTGGTGTGAGTAAAGTGTCATAGTGAGCTCAAGAGTTCAACAGTCTTATGGCCTGCGAGATGAAGCTGTCTCTGAGCCTGGTGGTGTGGGAGAGGATTCCGTAGTGTGTCTAGCTGTCTTTGTGATGATATCGGTGTGGTGAGTCCACACCAATATCATCGGTGAGTCCGATATCATCGGGGATATGAAACAACATATTAAATTTAATATTAACATATTAAAATAAGAGCAAATATACTTAGCAAACAGAGGGAATTAGAAATGAAGGGCTGTCTCTAATATAAGCCTGCTTCAAATAAAGGCCTGGTACCCTCTGCAGTTGAGGTAAAGAAAGGCCCCGACCACTATTTCAGAATTTATGGTATACGGCTTATAAATGCTAAATAGGGGGGTTACACACTATATTTCCCATATGACACAAAACATATAACTCACTCACACACACATCTGATCAAATTAAAGCAGATTAAAAGATACAGTATCTCGGATACAGTGCAGAGAGTGCCAAAGCACAAATGAGGCACCATGTTCCTACATAAAGGCCCAAACTCACACTGAACTCACACTGCGGCCATGCTGGGCCTTATCACAGACATGCAAATGAGTACTAATTAGCACTAATTACGGCTCCATGTCTTCAGTGTTATATAAAGATGTACAAGAATTACTTTTCTCTCACAGTTTTCTCAACAAGGCTGTTTAAAGATATAATGTCTTGGGCATTGTAACTGGGGGTACTGTATCTTACAGATAAGTGCTTGAATTTTCATATTGAACTTCTATGCTTCTGATTGTAGCCATATTCTACACTAATGAAGAAACATTTGAAAATGTGCCCTTTTGTTGTGGTAAACACTTACTTGTCGATCTACATCCAAATCCTCAACTATGGTCATATATACTAGGCAGTGACCAGAAGAATATGATCACAGATACAAGTGGCCACAATGAGTTTCCCTCACAGGGTGTGTGGGCTCACCCTTAGAGACAGGGCGAGGAGCACAGACATCTAGAAGGAGCTCGGAGGAGAACTGCATCCCTCTGGGAGGAAACCCTGGGACAGACCCAGATCACGCTGGAGGCATTATATACCAAGTGACCAGGGAATGCCTAGGGATCCCCAAGAAGGATGTCTACCGTGCTTAGCAACATGGACCTGGGTTAGCCATAGTAAAATGGATGGATGGAAAACAGGCGATCAGAGAGTGAGTGACTTAAAGGAATACTCTGACAATTTGGAAAGTATGCTTATTCTCTTTGATTAACTCTAATTCACACAGCTGTAACTTCCTGAAGTCTTTGCTGGTTTCCGAGCAACCTTATGGGGACGACAAAACTCTAGGAAGTCACTGCTTGTGGCCAAGAAATAGTCCAGCACATAACTCCCCTTAAAACTCCCCTTATTTATCAGACAGCACTATCAGTCTTCTCATCTAAATCTCAGCAAGAAAGTGAATAAGTGTATTTCCCTGTACTATTGTACTATTCCTTTAAAAGAAACAGGGATCTTTAGTGTTTAATGTTGTTCCGAATGGCCACACTGGAAGGCAGGGCCATCATAGAGTGGCAGAGATGAAATTATCGTACAAATGAGGATAATGGCGCACACTTTCGGAAAGTCTCGCAAAGACATTCTTGTTGTTGCACTCAATTGTTCACATGAAAAGTGATGGAAATAGTGTGAAGAATGAAAAATGAGAGCTAGAGAGAGATCAAACCCTGCATACTATCTCACCTGCACACAGTTGGTGAATCATTGCATGAAGTAGGTGTGCTTGTCGGTCTGTTGGTTTCAGAAAGGTACAGAAATTACATTATCATTATCATCCACCCCAATTCCAATGTCAGAAAGCTGTTTGACGATTTGACAAGCACGTTTGAAGCATAGTGAGCCCCTTAAAGCTTGTCTACACAGGAGATGTTTCAGCTGTGCTTTTCAGTCGTCCATCTCATGTATATCTGACAGAAAAGAATGCTTCTTTTAATCAATAAAGATGTCTACACAGGCTGTGCAGTGGCTCAAGTTTCTCTCTTGTAGCTTCAACCCGTACGTACTTTTACGCTTCAAGTAAATTTTTCTCCATTTTACATATGAAACTACAGTGATTGCATGTCGCTAAAACACAGATGACATACACTGAGTACTGCACCTGAATGCATCATGTGTACACTGACGGCTGACTAAAGCTTCTGCCTCTGCTGCTGCGCTGCTGATATGCTGCTTTCACCACACTGCCTGTGTTAGATGTGTCTACTGGTAGAGGACGGTGGAGGTAAAATGAAACAGATAAGAAAAACATGAATAAAAGTGTTGTGTTATGTTGGAGAGGTGTATTTGATTGCCCCTTGCACCAATCATTGAGAACATGGTGAGCCTTGCGTTGTGCAAACTGCAGTTTGCAACAAGAGATTCTTTTCTTTTACATTTGACAAAAAAAAAAAAAAAACCTGACGTACTTGTGATCCATGCATGTGTATGTGAGAGCCCTGTAGAAATGTAACCTAATATTTAGTGATTTCACAATTAGGATCTTTTATTCAACAACAAGAGGACATACAGAGGTTAATTCCGTAATGATTTGGGGCGCTTTTAGATCTACCACTGTATGGTCAGGTTTTTGTGGTGGCAAAATTACAGAAAAACTGGCATTAAAAATTGTGAATTAAGTCTTAGGTCTGAGAAGGTGGATGACATAAAACACAGTTAATCTTGAAACCAAGTGTTGCTAGATTGGTAGTGACACACCCACCAGTGTGCCTCTCCGCCCACATGCAGCACATGGCCTGTCACCAAAATATCAAACAGCTGAGTTTTAAAAAACCCAAAAAAGGACAATGCCACTTCACTTGTGCGATGGTCCCACATGAAAAATAGTGCTCCTGATGATGATGATAGATAAAGACAGAAGCCAACAGTTCCTGTAGATCTTATTGAAACCTGAGCAATATTGTACCGTTCTTGGTGTAATAACTGAATCTTTAATTTGTTTCTTTTTTTTTCTTTTCTTTCTTTCTTACTTTCTAATTTTTCTTAGAAAATTAAATGTGTTTTTAAGTGACTTGATACAAGTTAATTTTCCCTTTGCTGGGCTTAAATTCAGCTTCAAAGTTTCCTTGCAGTGAGACAGTAGAAAGAGAGAGAACCACTGTCATTGAGTTTGCATCTAGTGTTGTGGTAAAATATGCCCACTTTTGTATTTTTTATGGTGTTCTACAGAGAAATAATGAAGTAGAAAGCCCTAATGTCCTGGTTAGAAGGCCTCCCTGTGCTTTGGATGAGATCCATTTAACAAGACCACTCACTGCTTCGGGGTTTACTCCCACCACATCACTACATTTATCATCCTGTACGTAGGTGTAATTATTATATTTAGAGAGCAGAGCCACTGGGACAAAGCTGTGCACAGAAACGTAGCACAGGTCAATTAAAGAATTACTCAGACGGACACCTGAGAAATATCTTTTAGGAGGTGCCTTTCAGTTCCAAAGCTGCTGCCGTACCAATGTACAGTTTAACAGACAGCCATGTATTACTGCTGCTGCATAGCTGTCTCTTAGTTACAGTTGATAAGTAGTGAAGAACTGATGTTTTACTTTAGAAAAATGAAGTTTCTCCTTATATGGAACCTTTTCAAATTGAAATAGTTTTACAGCAGTGCAGATGAATAGATGATCAGTATTTCCATTCAAAATGAACTTAGCGTCACTGGGTTTGTACCGTGTGTGACCACCCCTGATGATGATGATGGGATCAATGTACAGAGGTGCAAGGAGGAGAATTATGTCCATCATCTTCCAAAATGTTCCTCTGGATTCTGAGGAGTTGCTGGTAGTCCTTGGTTGGGTCTCGTGTGCAGATGTAGAAGGATCTCAGATCTTTCTCTAACATTTGTGGCATCTCAAGCCTCAATCAAAGATTCTTTTTCAACATTCACATGACAACATTTCTGTTTCTCATTTCCTCAATCCTGTTTTACCATCAGTATTTTGCCAATTTTATTTGATTCATTTGGCATGTTTGCTATTTTGACAACAGACAGTATAGAGGCAGACAGGATTTGAGAGGGGAGAGGGTAGGATTCAACAAGCAACAAAGCTCCCCTGCTGGAATCTGGGGTTAATGGATAATGTGCTATGCACCTTAACCATTTGGCTATCAGGATGGAATATTTTGCCAGTTTTAGACTGTATTTTAACAGTATTTTGACAAAATGTATTGCATAAATTCTAATATGAATATTAGAATATTACACGTTGTTGAAATTCCAACATTTCACAACAGGCATTATAGTAGTTTGCACAACACCCATTGACCAAATTGAGTGAAATTAAAATTAATGAAAATATACAAATAAAGGAAATTTTTGTAAGGTGTGTAAAATTTTATTCATGCAAATTATATAAGTGTGATTTTTAGATATATGTATGTTAGGAGAAAAAAGTATATTCTGAGATTACCTGCATAATATTCAGAGTGCGCTGCAGTGTACCAAATAAAGAAGCCTCTAAAGAAATGTTTGTGAAGAACAGATACTATCCCATATACTTATACTGTACAAGCTGCTTAAAATATGAGGTGAATCGTGTTTTGCAGACAAACTAAGTCATAAAGTGATGCATGTTGTACAGGACAGAAGGAACACTTCCAAACCAAGCTAAAGCTGTGCAGTGCAGTGCTTTGGACACAATGATCAGTTATTAGAAGCAAGTTCTGCAAAAGCAACATCACTCAAGGACAGTGGAAAATAGAGAGGGGAGATCAGATATACACATTCATGGTGCTAAAGAATACTGAATGTTAGGGAAATTATATCAACTGTCACTACTGTGAAAACTTGCTGTCAACAAAACTGTTGAGATTTTGCAGTATTTTGTTGGTTCTGATTGTCTGCAATTCTTGCATTGTTGATGAACTGTAATTCCATT
Source organism: Macquaria ambigua (assembly GCA_008360985.2). Lineage (NCBI taxonomy): Eukaryota > Metazoa > Chordata > Actinopteri > Centrarchiformes > Percichthyidae > Macquaria > Macquaria ambigua. The sequence continues at coordinate 81,214 of VMKM01001171.1, read as the reverse complement.
TTTAAATAACCTTAAATCAATGCCTACTGTACAGTACATCGCAAAATTACAGCAGCAAAGTCCCAAATCCCCTGTATGCTTTTTAGCTCCTACAGATTGGAATATTACAATATGAATTATTCCAACCTTCCCATTAGTACTTTACTTATGAGACATTCCAGCGCAAACAAATATTTTCAATGCGTTTCGTATCTACTAATGCACGCAGACATGTTTTTGTCATACTGGCTTAAGCTTGGCTAAACCGAATAACAAAGGCACATTGAAATTACATCTCTCCGCCAGGATTTGTTTTTCTGCCCTTTCTGAAGATAGACGTGCGACTGTGTATCAGAGAGCCAATTGATTTTTCTCTTGGCTGTCTGCTGTTAATGAGCATCAGCAATATAATGCCTGTGATATCTTCCATTTGCTTGAGCGGCGAGAGTGCTACTTTGTCAGACTGAGCATGAAAGAGCTGTGGTTTTCAGATCAGACTGCAAGCCTGTTCCTTCTTCCCCGCCACCTTCTCATACACTCTTAATGGAAGCAGGACAAAGAGCTGGGTGCAGCGTTTCCTTGTAAATTAGCAGCCTTTGGATGTGTCTCATTTGAACACAAAAAGCATGGGGTGCTATGAACTAAGGCTGACTACTCTGTGTGTGTGTGTGTGTGTGTGTGTGTGTGTGTGTGTGTGAAGCATGTGGAGCTTTGCCTGCCTCATACCTCCAGGGGGGAATGGGAGGTGAACAGAGGGCTGACATGGAGCATGTCTGTCACATTCAGCACAGCCCTCGAATCCAATTCCCTTACAAGGCACTAGCTCTGTCCATGCCCTGAGACAAACCTGTAGCTTGAAAGTGCTACATGTGTCATTGTTAAACATTAGTGTATCCTAGTCAAATTAACCATGACACTTTTCTGTAATTACTGTAAATAAATGACACCAAGGGGGAATGGAAGTGGCATATTCTCATCGGTGCAGTTGCTTCCTGTCCTGCGCTTGGATTTTCTAAAGGATAAATATGTCTTTGACTCCTTCCACCTGTCCTTTGGTGCGAAAAAGCAATTCACCAGATTGACAAGAGTGGTTTGCAATGTAAAATGCCACGTAGAATCTTATCAGTGATGGCTCATACCGCAAAATCTCAATCTCGGCCACTAATAAAGATCTATTAAAAAACATAATTGTGGAGGGGTGGAATTATGTACGTTTACTCAAATAGCTCACATAATAATGTGACAAAGTGGGTGAGACTACACCATTTGCCCCATTTAAACCTTTACAGAATACCAGATTAATATGCAGCATTGCAAATGCTAACTATCCCGGGACTGTTTGTGTTTTGTTACAGTTTATCAAGGCAAAGAAGTACGTCTGAGTTCAGTTATTGTTTATTGATTTATTATTGGGTTTCTTGAGTTGTGTTCTAGCTAGTGATGTTACACTTGAAGCAGACTACTCAACACAGTATCGACCTTTCAAAGCAGAAGTGTCGCGGCTTGACCATGCCAAAAATCACGTGACCACCCAAACGAGGCCTTGTTACATCACCTCAGATTGACAAGAACATCTCATATTAAAAACCCCACGTGACACCTCTCTGCCTCAGTATTTAAAAACTGAGGTGAGTGCTTTTAAGCAGACTCTGCTTTTCCAATAATGAAAGCAGTAAGACTTCTTGTATTCTGTCTAACCGTTTCCATTTTTGACTATATCCAGGGCCGGCCCTAGACTTTTGGGGGCCCTAAGCAGGGTTTTGTTTGGAGGCCCCCCTCACTGTAACGTGTTGTCACTTCACATGGCATAGGAACCCACTTGTGTATTGTAAATATTAGTTTAAGCACACATAATGTACAAATAAGCATATAAAGACTAAAGTGGGACCTATTAGCAGCAACACCATCTTTAAATAGACTTCAGTAACCCTATGATTGGTCCTTCTCAGGGCCTTTTGCATGATCTGTTTATAGTTTGATATAATTATATATAATTATTATATATTTTAGTGTAACGTTCCTTTTGGAAAAGGCTGAATCTCACCTGTCTTCATGTGTAAGATGTCCGAATATAGAAAGTATTTGACACAGCAAGATATGACGCAAAGTGTCAAAGGCTTATTGTTTTGTTGGCAAAAATGGCACTAGATTTTGTCAGTTTTTGTTTAAGAAGTTCAATTGTTTTTCATTATTGTCTCGTGTTCATTAATTTAACTTCCTCTGTCAGAGTAAAACTGATCCACAAAAGAGGAATGGTTTGCAACAGGAGTTGATGGTACAAATACGTCTTTTGAATTAACTGTGAACTTATTGGACTTATTAGCGACCAAGCTAAGCTAATGAGCTAACGAGTTTTCTAACTGACCATTAGGAAACAGGTTATCTCAGAGAACCTTATTTTCCCTCTTCAATAACCTTTTATTCAACAAGATGGTGTGCAATGGTGAACAAAATGTCAGAAGGAAGGAAACAGAAAAGTAGAGAGATAATGGAGAGAATCTCCATGAGCTAATGTGACTTACTAGCGCTAGCCAGGCTGGGCCAGCCAGAGAGTTAATGGTTAGTCTGCCAACAGTTCACCAATTAGCCCTGCAAGTAGTCACTACCTCATCAAGCTTCCAGTTATTACAGTTATTAATTATACCTGTGCTCTTGTGTTGAGGACATGTCAAAATGTCTGCCACTAAAAAAGCTATTAACTTACAACACAGGATCTCCAATCCGTGACTGCAGGTGTTTGCCATCTGTTGTGAATCACTGTTTGAGGAGTGTAAAGTGCCCCTTTATTTCAAAACAGGAGTGTGGGAAGATCAAGATTTCAAGTTTCAGGACTCATGTCAGAGAACAATCAATACAATGTGAACCAGTTAATGTCATATAAACCTGGATTAATTAGGCAACATGAGGACCAGACAAGTTGGCTTCCAGGTGTAATTGCCCCTGGAGGCATTGACTGGTGTATCTCAGGTGCATAAAATACAGCATTCTAATTCTGTTCTTAAAACTGTTTTCAGGAACACACTGTTTTCCATCCACACTGGAAAACATTAAAGCCCCACTAATGAAATGAATATTTAATTTAATTAATACATCAGATATTTACATATATGAAGGGGGTAACTTGCAGTGAAAAACTGACATAGAGTTATCACACAACTCTGCAGCTCCACAAAGCTTTACAGCCTTTAGTTTTAGGGCACATTTACAGCCTCACCCCTCTCATCAACCTGGTTTCCAGCAGCAGCAGGCAGCTGTTTCAGTTAAAAAAGCTCTGATAAGCCCACTGTACACTACCTGCCCAGCACCAAACAGAAAACTGACACAGTTAATGACTAGCTGGTGAACATAATGGAGCATGACTCGGAGGAGTTGGTGGAGACCAAACCGGAACTAAAAGAGGGGGAATATTGGACTTAACATTCATCAGGTGAACACAAACACATCCGAATAAATGAAACAGGTTTTCATGATGGCTGGATGTAAAAGTAGATTTGCTAATACATTAGCTGTAACATCTTTATAAGCTGATAATATTCAGGGGTTTGTGTCCAGTGGCTTTGTTCACATGAATCCTGTAGCAGCATGTGGTGTTTCCCGTTTCTTTCGCCGCATATCTAATAGGTAAGACACAGATGGGCTTGTGTTGGATGAAGCAATATGTATCAATATGGACGAGAGGTGGACAGTAGCTGCTTGTTATATTAATGGTTTACTGATGAACTGTACGGGGGATGTACACACCTGAGCAAGGGCAGTTAAGGTGTCACATACATATATTTCCCTTATTTTACCACTGTATCTCTTAAGCAGTTTGCATTTTGCATTTCAGTCAGCATTAGTTTCTTTTAACCATGACCACATTTTTTTCCCCTAACTTTAACCAGGTAGTTTTAGTTGCCTAAACTTAACTAAACCTAACCAGTGATGGAAGATCAGAAATCATGGGTGATTTTGGGAGGCACTGACTAAGTTTGTCTGTGATCTGTAAATAATGTAAGAAAAGGCAAGGCTCACACTTTGCCAGGTCACTAGTTTCACTGCACTCTAAAAATGCCAGCGTCCACTTGCCCTCAAAACTTTCAGGGATTCAGAAAAACTGATTTGTCCCTAGACACTGACACAATTTAGGCATTTACAGTCAGTTTTCAGTGGTTTGGGGACGACTCAGGGCTGCTGAGCATGTTTTACACATGGGAGAGTGCCACCTCTCAATTACAGTAAAAGGGGAAATGACAGGATGTACAGTGGAGACACTGTGCTATTCATTTCTGCAGATTACTCTTCAATATCAGCCGACAGATTAGCTGAGAGGGGCCTGCACATATAGTCCCAATTGTGGCTGTCTGCACTGCAAAATGTGTGGTCATTACCTCAGAGGCAATACGTGCTTGTGTGTGTGTGTGTGTGTGTGTGTGTGTACCTTAGCAAGCCTCCAAGAATGTGTAACCCAGAGACACTTTGCCCACACAAGAGTTTGTGAGAGTGTGTGATTGTGTGGACATGAAATGGCCTTAAATTGTCATGGTTTCCAGGTGATGTCCGCTTATCTCCATGGAGATGTGTCGTTAAGGGAAGTCGTTAGGTTCCTGTTAGCCATGGTCTCTCCGTGGAGATAACGAGATTCGGGCTGACATGACAGCCTGGATGGTCTAATGTAGGGTTTCTCAAATGGCAGGGTTGAGACCCAAAGAGGGTCGAGAGAAACTTTCAGAGGGTCACAGGAAACAACCAACATAAGGTTTGCACTATATTCCAGGGTCCAATCCATTTTCAACTCTCACTCAAATCTACATTCAGTAAGGTACCAAAATATCCTGCACAATTGTTGCTTTTTTAAAAGTCATAATAAAAAGTCTAACTGGTGTGTAAAATCTACTGAAAGGGTAAAAAAAAGCTACTAATAATTAAAAAGTAACAACTTTCAAATACAGTTTCATGACTTAATTACTATAATAAGTAGATATGACAGAGGTTCTAAGCCGCAAGTTCACAAGACATTTTTAATGAAAAGCCTTTCCTCTGACTAAAGTTCTTGCATTAAAGCACTCAATCTCAAGTACTCATGAGTCACAACACCAAGACAGTTGAAATGACTAATCAATTTCTATGGTAGCGAGTGAACAGTTTGAACATTCCTGCAGTTCTGTCAGGAAGACTCTTAATTTACTACAGATCTTTAACTGTGACAAAGATGGCAGCAGGGACAGAAACAAGTGGCCAAATCTCTGCAATACTATCCAGTCATGATAAAAAGCCTAGTCAGTAGCTAAGTCCTTACTGTAGCCTACTTGTGAAATTGTTCTGTGCTATATGCACTTTTGCTCTGCCCCTAGGACTTTCACTTGCAGCTGGAGTTCTTTATCATGTGACTAAAACCCATCAAACATTAAAAGAAAAAGACTAAGAGTCTACAGCCAGCATGCTAACATTCTCGCAGTGACAGTGCATACATGCTGATGTTTAGCAGGTAATGTTCATGTTGGCTCTAGATGAAAAGTCATGGGATCACCAAAGTTATTAGCAGTGCTGCAAACTCTCACACTTCTGGCGTGTGACGCGCTTTCACGTTCAGTCTCACACTCTCTCGCTGCCCAAACAATTCTCACGCCAAAACACTGCGACAGCAACAGAGATGAACAGGCGAACGTATTATGGTCAACGTCTTCCTGTAGTATAGTAATGGTTAAACCAAGCAAATGCTGGTTACATACATAACCCTATTCTATAAGTATAGGCTCAAATTACTCTCTGATTGGTGCACGACGCTTAGCGCGTGTTGATTGGACAGCTCTTCTGGCAGAAAACCCTGCGCTGGAGCCCAGAAGGCATTCAAGCAAATCAGTGAGTGAGTGAGTGTTCATATTTGGCTGAGTGAGTGAGAGTGTGTTAAAAAGGCTGATCTTTCTTATTCTATCTTTCATTTATGTTTATCAGTTTCGTACTGGTTATCACAGCTGTCAGTCAAAGACCATAGTTATCCAATCAACCAATCTGTGTACACCTAGCAGTTCGGCCCACCCACTACCGTAACTTCTCATCCCGATCAGGAGAAACAGAAACAGAAACTTACCAAAGATCGTTTGGGTGCTGGAAATATTCCAAAGTGTTGTGCGTGCATAAAGACTGTGAGTGTTCAATTGTTGATATTTGTGCATGATGTGATTGCAACTGTATGTTGCATAAAATACAGGATTTTCTGTTAGTAATAATAACCACGTTGTTGCTAGCTTATTACTGTTGTTAGCTCTATTGAAACCTGTACTGTTAAATCGTATGCATACTACTTTAGTTGCTAACGTTATGTGTAAATGGGATTGGCCATTGCTGCACACATGTTCTATTAAGTGAATTGTTTGTTAGCACTGCCTAGTTCATTCTGGTGCTGTTACTGTAGTAAGTCACACTGTTTATTGATATTGTGTGGAAGTTTCTAAACCTTTCTACTGTACCACATCCATGCATGTGCATTTCATATTTGATATTAAGGAGATTGAGACTTCCTATTGTGCACAATTTCTCTTTTGTTAACCGTGCCTTAATTTAGATATGCATATATGGGTAAATCTGAAATTATATGCATATTCAACAATGTTTATTATTCCTTTTCAGAACCACATCTTTTTGCACTTTGGAAATTACTAGTGGGCGTGTGTGTGTGTGGATGTGCTGTACTTGGTGAAGAATTTTGACCATAAACTTCTGAAATTCAACTCCACCTCTCTGTCCTTTACTGGACATTCTGAAGTGGGTTTGAATCCTGTAACCAGCTATACTTTATAATAAGGGGTGAGGGCTACATCAGCCAACCGTTCAGACGGGTGAGAGCTTCCAAAAGTTAACCGTATTTTTTTCAGTTACTATCTGTAATATTCCTATATTTTATTTGGACCATTGGCTCCATGATACAAAGTTTGCAAATTACTTCATCAGCTAACGTTAAAAAGCAACCAATGCCAGATCCATGCCGCGTAGCTAAGTTACAGCTAGCTGGCTAACCTTACCTTAGCTTAGGTTATAGCCACCCCTCCCTTGCGTCGCTCTTGGCTAGTAGAAAGCAATCATTAGTTCTACACCTTTGCTTTGTACCATTACATCATTTATTGTTGGCTAAAATCAACACCATTTGTCATCATACATAAGTTAGTGTGATGGATCACATTAGCTGGTTAAGTAATTTGGCAAGCTGGCCAACTAACATATCCACTCAGATAGTATTTTGCTAGCGATAACGTTAGCGAGCAAGCAAGGTAAGTTAGCCAGCTAGCTGTAACTTAGCTATGCCGCATGGATCTGGCGTTGGTAGCTTTGTAACATTAGCTGATAAAGTAATTTGCAAAGGGCAAGCTAGAGAATTTACCAGCCAGATCAGCCCCGGGAGTCTGGATGAATTAGCTGACATTATACACTCAAGACAGTATTTTTCTACGTTAGCTAGCTAGTAATATGTCAGCGTTAGCAAGCAAGCTACGTGGACTTTGCATTGGACTTGTGTTGTGGTAGGTGCTGGTGTAGGTACCAGATATGCTCAGCCTGCATTTACAGATGTAACACATTCACACAGCAGATCTACCAGGTCGTGCGTATCTGGTACCTACAGCGGTTGTGTTGATGTTAGCAGATTTCTAAGCTAACGTTAGCTAGCGTTGCACACTGTTGGCGCTGTAGGGGAGCTGAACTGGAGCTGAAGAGATATTGGGAACGGGCATGTCAATCAATCAAACTTTATTTATATAGCACAAGTCATACATCAAATGCAACTCCAAGTGCTGAACATGCTGAAAAAGAGTTTCAAAAATGGCAATAATGTCATAGTTAAGATTTATACAGCTCAGATCATTGTATTAATTTCTAAAACATCAAAATTTTTACCATATGTTCTTTTGAAGGCTACTCCATAATCAAGTGTCAAACTTCTATAATTAGGTCATTACAATTAAAGGTGTCACTTCTTCCTCATTTCATATTTGATGCCAAAAACAGGGTTAGTGGTTAACTGACAAACATAACAACCAGTTGTTAACTTGTGGTCAGTCTGCCAGTAATATATTAGTAATAAAATAGTAGTGATAGTCAGCTTCAAGTGCAAGTAGACATGTCAAAATACGGTTTTCAGGGTGGTAAAAACTTAGCTGGAAGATGGTCTTTCACTTAAAGTGATTCATTGATGGAACCATATTCACTGTCAATCTTCGAGTCACCAGGTCACTGTCAAGGGTGAGAATCTCAATAATTCTGCATACTTCAATTACAGTGTAATCGCATTCACTCTTAGGCATATTGACTAATTGTACAACAATGTGGAAATGTGAACAACAGTGGAAACATTGCAGAACACAATGCTGATTACAATAACACCAGTAACAGTGCAGCAACACATTGATGAAGTGACAATGAAAATTCCATGTCTTCCACATGTCAAAAAACTGATGAAGAATACTACAGCTCCACCATCCAGCATATTGAGTTTAAAGGCTAAAAAGTAAAGTAAAAAGCTAACAGGTTAAACAATGAATAGAATTAGAATTAGAGGAAAATTCCCAATTTGCAGGCACCACAAAGCACTGAAAGGACAGACAAGGGCTCTTGCAAATAAAAGCAAACAGAATCAGCTGTGTCAGTCAGTCTCTGTAGGGAATTTTGGCAACATCAGGCAGATAGATGCTCTCAATTGGTTTTGTTTTCTCCCATAATTCCCTGCTCCTTCCCGGGGGGAGAAATGACATGAGCCCATCCACCCACCCACCCCTGTGCAAACCCCTTCATACATCACAGCCCTTTTTATTTATGTCATTACTTAAAACCAGCCAGTGATATTAGGAAGCAGGGCCTATATAACCTATTTTACAGCGAGGCTTATTGTATGGCTGGGAGGAGAAAGTGGGAATTAGAGAGAGGGGGAGGAAGAAAAGGAAGGAAGAGAGCGATAAGGAGAAAACAGGACCTTTAATCCAGTCGGGGCTCCCAGCAAATACCTGTCTCTGTGATGTTTTTATTTTGTTAATAACACCAGCATTGCAGCAGATTTGTCCTGATCTTGTAAAATTATAAATATTGATTTTTGCGATGGGAGAGGGGACAGGGAAAGCCATCTTTTTCTGAAAGCCTCGATAACAGATCCTGGTTTATAATACACTGAGCTGTCATGTTGATGGAAGTGTGGATCAGTGTTTTCTACCCAGCCTCTGAGGAGAAGGAAGCTATCGAGCTTTCTCTATACTCCGTTTAACGTCATCTCCTGTCTTTTGTCTTGCTTATCTCCTGCTCTGTGATAGGGCTGTTCAGACTGTTTTGTTATCATAATTGACAAAAATTCTGATGATTCAGAAGACATTACTTTTTGCAAAGAAACAGTCACATTGTGAAAATAAACATAGCCCTTCAAGAAATTGTTGTTTGTTGACATACCCTTATTTGCTTTCTTTCCAAGTCTGTTGGTAAATATGAAGCGAGAGCCAGCAGTTGGTAAGCCTAGCTTAGCTTACAGACTGGAAACAGGGGGAAACGCCTAGCCTGACTCAAACAAAATGCACCTACCAGCACCTCTAAAGCTCACTAATTAACATGTTTAATATATTTGTTTAATGTGTAATCACCTGGAGTGTCCACTGGTTCCTGATGGTGACAAAAAGACCAAAGAAAGAAGAAAGTTCGGCACATACTGTAACACCACAACTTATCATTTTTACACATTGGTTTTTGTACAGATTAAAGAAAAAAGATATAACATGTTAATTAATGAGCTTTTGAAGTGCTGGTACCTTTGGACAGAGCCAAGCTAGTTGTATCCTCCTGCTTCCAGTCTTTATGCTAAGCTAGGCTAACCAGCTGCTGGCAGTAGCTTCATATTTACCGTACAAACATGGGAGTGGTATAGTTCTTTCGATCTAACTCTCAGCAAGGAAGAGAATAAGAGTATTTCCAAATATTTCTAACTATTCTTTTAATAGAAAACCACTTTAAAGAAACAGGCAGAATGTTCCTTAATTAGGTAGGATAGAATTTAACATAAAGAGACTACTGCTATTTCTGCTTCATTTTCTTGCTCTACTGGGCTGATTACTAAAGAACATTTCTTAATTATGTAATTTCAGTATTGCCATGTTGAAAGAGCACATAGGTACCCCTGTAACCCCCACCAAAAATGCGTTCCTGTGGCTATGCTGGGTGTCTTGCACTTATTAAAGCTGCATTAAATTTAATTCGATTTTCAGCCACTTGGTGGCAGCAGAACAAACTGAAAACAAAATACTGACATATTATCACATTCCCGGTCTAATATTCACACTGGTCTTCTGGCTCTTTAGCTGCTAGATGCTCCACTCTATTCACCAGCTATATTTTAACAACATTTGGTCACCCTATTACAGTCAAACTGTCTATAGGAGATCCCAGGGAGTGGATGGATGGAGATGTTTAAAGGCCCCAGTATGCTTCTAACAAAATGCTTGTCAGATCATCTAACAAAGTCTGAAAACCAACAATCATGTCCACTTTACGCTGTGATTGGCCAGGTGTATGGAGGTGTGAAAGTAGGCAGGATTTAAGCTTCACTCTCAAACTCTCAAACTTTTTTCATTCTTCACACCACTTCTTCTGTCACTTTTCATGTGAAAAACCAAATGCAACACCAATAATGTCTTTGAGGAGAGATGCCGTTGAGTGCCGTTATCCCCAGTTGAATGATTTGTCGCGTCAAGACTACAAAGACATGCAAAAGACACATAATTCTTGGAGAGAGATCAGGCCAGTAGGAGGCTATGACAGCAAGCTTTTCACCCCACCTTTGAGTGTGGCCATTTGGAACATTTGGAAAATATGCACTTCTGCCTGTAGATGTGGGCAGGACACGTCGTACAAACTAGTTCCTTTCAAGAGTACTGAGACTTTAAATGGAATTCCTTGAAGGAGGGAGTCGGTGGGAAATGGGTGCGTATGTTAAAACATTTTAGATTATTTCCATTAATAATAATTAATTTGTTTTAAAATTTGCAGATAAAGATCTGTTTAAAAAATATTTGACTATTATAATATATTATAAGACTAATAGTATTATTACGTGTTTTCTCTCATAATTTACTGCTGTCAGGGTAAATACACCATTATAGGAACATGTGGACATGCACCACAGAAAAATAAAATACAATAGTCATGCATATTCATTCATCAGTCAAAGTGCATTGTATCGATTAGATGGATGATACTGACAGCAACAGATGACATTTTAGTACACTTATTTTACTCATGCATTCACATCCAAGCCGGGACATAGCAGATTTGTACACACTCTGGTCCATGGGAGGAAGTCTCCCCTCTATGTCCAAAGGCTTATTGACATGACCTGCCGTACAGAAGGAACTGTGCAAAGCACAGTCTGAGGCACATGACCTGGTTTGCCTTTGCTGTGCTGCCTTTCATTGGGTTTCTGTAGTGGCCCTGGCCTGTGCTCTCCTTAGATGGAGGGGGATGTTTGGCCAGCTTGACCTGTCGTCTCAGAAGCCATGGCTACTCAGAAGCACCCAAATATTGAAACAGCAGGATGTAATCCTAGATTTGGAATGGGATACATTTAGTTAAATGTTTGCCCAGCCACAAATCATGTAGGGCGTTGCCAAGTGGCACTGAGACAGATGATTCCACTGGGCTGGAACAATCGGGAGAGAGGGAGTGTGGTGGGGCATTTGGATAAGAGGGCTGGGTAGACAGAGTGAGAGGAATGAGGCGGCGGCCTTTTATGGAAGGATCAGTCGGCCGGCCAAGCAGAGCCATGGATAGATCGCTGGAGCTGCTTTCATGGCCAGACGTTTTCTGGCTGGGCCCATATGTGCTCTCACGGGGTTCCAAAAGCCTTCAGGCTGCCTCCCAAAAAGCTCTCAAACCCATCCCAGAGCACCTCCCGCTGTGACAAGGACAAGGTGGTTCAGCCACCTGCGCCACACACACCCAGGCTGATGCCAAAATGCCACTCTAAAGCCAACTGTGTGTGCCATTGTAAACCATTTTTCACTATAGCCATAGATTCCTGTGAATTTTAACTTTGAAAACCGTAACCCTAACCTTCACAATCTCTAACAAGTCCTATGTTTTCTTTTAAAAATGACAATATTTGCAATATTCCCTTAATCCGCATAAATTCAAATCTTCCACTTTGTTTCCTCGTTTCATTAAACACAATCAACCTGCTTATCCAGATCTCCCAGCTCTATTGGTTACACCATAGCTGGGCTCATTCCCCTTTCAATTCAGTCAATTCTAACTATAAATAGATGCTATAAATCATCTGCCAACAATACAGCATCCATTCAGCCTAACAGGTTTGATAAAACAACTACCTCCTGTCTTTGTGGGAACAGAGGGTTGCAACTTCAGTCTGGGCCAATATTCCAAATCTGTAATGTTAACATTGTACACACCAAGGTAATTGTTGTAGCACTGTTGCCATGATCCCAGATCTCTGCAAAGTCCAGTGGTGGACACAACTAGGGTAAGTACGTCAAAGTTGAACCAGGAAGTCAGTCAGTAATTTGTGATGGATGGTTACAATGGAGAGTTTGGGTCATAATTTTACCTGCATTTTAGGGACCCACCGCACTTCAATGTCTATGTCGCCGTGTTCCTAGATCTTAGTGAGTACAATGTTGTTATGATTACAAATAGCAATGATAGCCATAACTACAAAAGTTAGACCCAAGTTGTAATGAGCCAGAATTGTTCTTTAAGTCATTAGAGGAGAGAAAACTAGAAATTATCGTGTGATTTTCACCTTTTTCTATTTGGCTCTAAAATGTCACCATCTGCAGCACTGAGAAACATGAAGACACTGTGTAGAACAATATTCAGAACCAGCAGTTTGATGGACACAAGGGCAGAGAAGTTGTGGTGGAAGAAGTGTGGTAATTCTGCAACATTCTGGTTTTGGTTACACAAGATGTTTGTACACATCACTCAATTGAGAGAATGCAGCAGAAATACATTCGAGGTTATGATTACATGACACATGTATGTTACACTTACCTTTACACCCGTAGTTTTAAGCATTTGAAATATGAAGGATGCTGTTCTTTTTCAGGAGACGACAGTGGCGCTGGTAAAAATGAGACATTAATCTGCCTCAATCACTGGCAGATTAGAAATGGGGAAAAAATATAAATGGGCACCTGCACAAAAATAAAGCCCTAGTCCTGTTTTGACTCTGGTTGATTTTATTTGTAAATTGCTGTTGCAGAAAAGTGTGTTTTCCCCCTAATTTAGAACTGTTTAGTGGAATTCTGGTGTGTATTTTAAACTTGTTACAAATGGTTGTGAATGTTTTACCTGAAGTCCAACTTCATGTCTTCCCCCTTAATATAACTGGTCATCAACAGTGTGCTCTCGGAATGGAACTTGTTTTTAGTGTTTGTTAAGTGTGTCCTAAATTCAATTCACTATGAGCTCTAGAAGTGCAGTTACCTGTCCTAGTAAACCAGCAGCCATCCAACACACTGTCTTCCCCCGGTTAGAGAGGATCCAAGACGCCTTGCCCTCTGAATGCTAAACTGAGCCGAGAGCGGTCGGCTGGTGTGCATTAATCAGATCCGACTTGCATATCTGAGCCGCTTAATTGCATGGAGGGAAATGTCAGAAAGCAAATGAGTCTAACGTGTCATGTGTTAATTCTGCTATCGATTTCATTGATGCACCATTCGCTCTCTCAGCTCATTAAAGCCGACATGTCAGACCACACACACATACACACACACACACACACAGAGCAGCATTAGGATTTCACATTTGAACCTGTTATCAACAGCTGCATTCACACTGATGTTCGTAAGTGTAGATACTTTCTGGTATTTACGGAGATAAGTGCTTTTATGTCTTTTAAAGTTAAGTAACAAAATACCCTAAACTAGTGTGGGTGGGATCTAACAAGGCCAGCCCAACATTTGTGCTATTCTAAATAGCAGACTTGCAACTAATCCTATTTTTATTGGTCAGACATAGCATCAATTTTTTGTGCATCTGATTTTACCTCATAGATCCTTTCTCTATCAATCAGTCGCTGTAGCCAACATTAGTAAGGTCAGTTATGAAATATGACATCATCCATAGCATTAGGGTCAACACTGCCCTTTCTATTAGGTTAGTACCGCGTTCATGTCATATCGGATGGATGGGAAAGATGGGAATGATTCCCATGTTTACAACTTGCAAGTGTTAACATCAAGGGACAGTTGTGGGACTGCTCAGTTGGTCACGTGAGAGTTAAAGCTGGCATAGGCAAAATCTGTGCAACCTATGCCCCAACCTATAACCTTTCGTCTTCCTGCAACAACTCAACCTTTTGTGAAATTTTAGAGCGAGACTTTTCCTTGAGTGAGACTTTCTGTTTCTGGTTAAACAAAAAGGATCTTACTCTTTAACAAACGGTCTGTCTCTGTAGGGATCCTTTCTGTAATGTTGTCAGATACTTCTATCTGAGCCTGTCAGTGGCAAAAACAAGCACTTTCAGTGGACATACTTTTCACGGGCGCAATTGCCCGCAAGGATTACGTTGCGGCCATTGCAACCTGTCCGTGGATGCCGGCAGAGGCGACCTACTGGACTAGTGTAAAGTCTACTTGGCTAGAAGTGGGGGTTTGGGATTAGCGAGCAGTTTCCACCGGTTATTGTGGATAGGTGAAAAGTCCTCCTGTCAATTCTTCACTCCAGGCGCAGTCAAGGACATCAGGTAAGTCTGATTGCAGACAAACTCTACATTGACTATAAACTGTTCATAGATCCGAACATCACAAGCTGGCTGATAGAATAACTCTTCAGCAACGAATGAGCCTCTGGCTGCATACAACTTAAAATACAGACTATATTCTTGCAGGCCAACTAATGGAGGAATGTGCATAAAGAGGAGGGAAAAGGAAGGGAGGAGCGAGAGAGAAAAGAGGGAAGCAAAGAAAATGAAATGAAAATAGTTATGAATTTACAGTGGACCTTATTTGGCCTACTCACATAAATTACTGAACCATAAACCAGTGCAATAAAGGTCAACTGTGGGTGGGAGTGTGATGTACTGTGTAATGAGTGTGATGTATGAAGTATTGATGATGTAGCAGTCTCTACTTCTGTTGTCTTCCAATAGTTATTATTATTTCACCCTGCCTTACGATAAGGTGGTAAGATGTGTTGTTATGGGGAAAATGTATTATGATGAGAAAGAGGAAGAACTCACTCAACCAGTCAATACGGTATAGCCTATATACATAATAATAATAATAATAATAATAATAACCTTCGAGGGAGCACAGGCACAGATTTCTAAGAGCAGAATTAGTTTTGGGCACGAGGGAGGATGAAATCGTGAATGTAACAGATGTAACTTAACTTCAGCTGTCTTGATCTTGACAGCGCCTTGAACTTTTTGCCAGTTGCAGTTGAGAAAATTAGTTAAGTTTAGCATCAGGAGCCTGCTGGCCTGAAGCTGAACTGGTGCTTTTGATTACGCTTTCTCTGTTTTATGTGATTGCTAGATACTACTGCTACTTCTACTGCTACAACTGCAGCTACTCCAACTCCTGCTACTGCTGCAACTACTGCTAACATTACTACGACTGCTACTGCTAATACTACTGCTACTACCACTGCAACAACTACTACTGCTACTACCACTGCAACAACTACTACTGCTACTACTACTACTACAGTAGCCCGTACAGTTAAAACATGGCTGTGTGTGAGAACTGCAATCTGGCTTACTCACGACTGGAGGGTAACATCCACCGGCTGGAGAATAAAATCCAGGAAAAGGAAAAATTGATCGACAGTTTTCTATCGGTCGCTTTGGCCCAGTCCAAACACATCTCGCACATGCAGGCATCCCTTGCCCTGTCACCCTCCTCTTGGCTGTCACAGGCCGCGGCCTCGGACTCTGCCGCCACTCTTCCATGGCTGTCATCGACCAGTGCCGGAGCCGGGGCCGTACCTGGTGCCAAGGTGAAGAGCCCGGTAGCTGTGGAGAATAGACTATCCGATGTGAGCGAAATTGATGTGATGGTGTCGAGTATCACCACTGCTGTGGGAGCCGTGGAGCCGTGTGCCATCATTCCATCGGCGGTGGTGAGTGGGTTCGAACGGGAGCTAGACCCAAGGCCCCAGTTCTTACCTCCACACCTAATCGGACCAACCTTCGGACACCACCATCCTGGTCTGAGGTAGTTCGCGGCGGCAGGAACTGCTCAGGTGCAGCAACATCACGGCTTCACCTGGAGCTGTCAAACCGCTTTGCAGTTCTGCCTGATGAGGCTCCGGTCCATCCATCAGATGCTGCTGTGGTCCCGACTTCACCGGACCTGGATGTAACGCCTTCTGGTGCTGCCGTCTCCCCTCTACCGCCTGCGGTCGCTGCTTTGAGGATTCGCCAGCCCAGCACAGGAAAACAAAGCAAAGGACCCCTTCCAGCGGTGAAGCCCTCCTCCTCCTCTCGCCGCAGATTACTGAAGGAGGCCGTAATCAGGAGAAGTTCTGGAGGTCTCATTCGTTCAGGAACAGCAGGGCATCCCGCATGCTCGCGGCAGCAGTCCCCAGCTACGACCATCCAGTATCAGCCGGTGAACGCGGCTCACACTGTTGATGCTGAATGTGCCCCGTTGTGTTCTGACAGAGCCCAGCCAACACCCCCTCGGCCGCTCTTCTCTCCCTCAACACTGATTATCGGTGATTCCATAACTAGGAATGTCCGCTTCTTCAATGCATCCACACACTGTTTCCCCAGTGCCACAGCCTCCGACATTCGAAAAAAGCTCCAGGATTTACTGCCATCACTCCCGTGCTCCATCAGAAGAGTATTAGTCCACGTGGGAACAAACGACACAGCTCTTCAACAGTCTGAGTTGACCAAAACTGATTTTAATCTTTTTAACGTCCTAAAGCACTGTGGAAAGTCTGTTTTTATCTCAGGGCCCATTCCCACAGTAGGCCGCGGTAGTGGTCGCTTTAGCAGACTCCTAAGTCTTCATACTTGGCTGCAGTCCGCATGTAGAGCCCACAACATGGGTTTTATTGACAATTTTAACCTGTTCTGGAATCGTCTGTCTCTTTTTAATAGGGACGGTATCCACCCAAACATATCAGGTACTCGGATGCTGTCCACTAATATACAACACATGGTGCTGTCTCATCCACGTGACTGACTGTTTACATCTCACTCATACCCATCGGAAACCCACTCTTCTTCTTCTGTGGTTCCACCTCAATCTACTGACCTGGGTATTAGCACCCCCTACTGTCCTTCCTTGTCCCCAACACCTTCACCAGTTCATTTCCCTATCAAGACTGTTCTAACAAATAGGGTTCCTCGTCCACTTTTCACCGCTAAGCGGATTAACAAAAACAATCTTCAGTACATCATCTGTACCACTATCCCACCAACAGCCACTGCCTCCCCATCAGTTACAGCTCCCAGCGCAATTACACTTAAAATGGCACTTTTTAATGTGAGATCGCTTACCAGTAAAACTTTTATCTTGAATGATTTTATTTTATCTGCCAACTTAGATATTATGTTTTTAACTGAATCTTGGATACAAACTAAGGATCACTACCAGCTTGTTGAACTGTGTCCTCCACAATATGACTGTTTTAGCAAACCCAGGAACAGTGGTCGTGGTGGTGGCCTTGTGAGTGTTTTTAGGAACCGTCTCAAATGCCATCAGTTACCATGTAGCGAATTTTCTTCCTTTGAAGTTCTCCTGTTTAAACTAGATGGTCTTCACCCAATCTTATTTGCCTTAATCTATCGCCCCCCAAAATCTATCAGCAGCTTTTTAGTAAAACTCCCTGAATTTTTATCAACACTTGTTTTAAAATATGATATAATTATTCTTTGTGGTGATTTTAATATTCATGTTGATGACTCCGCAAACATCCATGCTGCTGATTTTCTAAACATCACTACATCTTTTAACCTTAAACAGTACGTTTGTGGACGGACACATAATCGTGGCCATACCTTGGACCTTGTTTTTACCCTGGGTGTGAGAGTTCCCGCCGTGGAATTAAAAGACATGAGTGTGTCTGAACATAAATGCATAGTTTTTACCTGTGAAACAGATAGCATTACCACTGTCCAACCCCACTCTACATGCTCTTGCATTTTTAATGAACAAAGTGTCTCAACGTTCTGTACACTTTTTAATTATCATAGCCCAGTTCTGTCTGAACACTATCTCACCAATGAATTGACAGACTGTTTTAACTCTGTGCATCCATATTGAATAATATTGCTCCTCTCAAAGTCAGGTCAAAACCTACAAAAAAGCAGCCTTGGATAAACCAAAGCATTCATAACTGTAAGTCTGAGCGTAGGAAAGCAGAGCGGAGATGGAAGAAATCCGGTCTCCAAGTACATTATAATGCTATGAAAGAGCTATTACTCAACTACAATAACATGGTAAAGAATGCAAGAGCACAATATTTCTCTCAACCTATCTCTGCCCATCAGCATAACCCCAGACTCTTATTTAAGACCGTTGATCAGCTGGTAAATCCGACCCCTCCTTGTTAAAGAAATAACATCGCATATGAAAATGTCCTCCAGTCCAGTTGATGTAATACCAACAAATTTTCTTCTCAAAATCATTGAATCTATCGGGCCCTGTCTGTTGTCAGTTTTTAACAGTTCTTTATCTTATGGTTGTGTCCCAGATTACTTTAAAACCGCATGTGTACATACTCTTTTAAAAAAGCCTGGGCTGGATCCTACCCTTCCTCAAAACTACAGACCAATCTCAAAACTACCTTTTATATCAAAAATTTTAGAAAAATATGTGTCCAAGCAATTGCTTTTAACAGCAGAAAACAATAACATTTTGATCCGGCTTTCGCAAGCATCACAGCACTGAGACCGCCCTGCTCAGGGTGACTAATGACCTTTTAATAGCCGCTGATAATGGGCTGTGCTCAGTCCTTGTTCTGCTGGACCTTAGCGCTGCCTTTGATACGGTCGATCACACCATTCTATTAGACAGGCTGAGGCACTGGGTAGAACAGCCTTAAAATGGTTCTCTTTATACCTGTTAAACAGGAGGTTCTGTGTCTCCATTAATAACCACGTCTTTTGCTCCTGTCAAGTATGGTGTCCCTCAGGGGTCAGTGTTAGGACCAATTTTATTTTCTCTGTACATGCTTCCCTTGGGACATATTATCCAGAGACATGGTGTTTCCTTCCATTGTTATGCCGATGACACGCAGATCTACCTGCCTGTTAGAGCCACTGATCCTGGCATGCTGAGCTCAATACATGAAATGAAATGAAATTTTCTGCAGCTTAACTCAAGCAAAACAGAGATTATTGTAATTGGCCCCCACAACTTAGCAAAACAAATCCTGCCATCAGCTGGTTCCCTGATGGAACACATCAAGCCTGTTGCAAAGAATCTTGGCGTTTGGTTTGACAGTAACTTAAGCTTTGAGCAGCACACAACAAAACTTGTGCAGTCTTGTTATTATCAGCTTAGAAATATTGCCAAAATATGATCAATTCTATCTTTTAATGACACAGAGACCATTTTACATGCCTTCATCTCCTCACGTCTAGACTACTGCAACAGCCTCTTCACCTGCCTCAACCAAAAATCTATTAATCGGCTCCAGACTGTACAGAACTCAGCTGCCAGGCTTTTAACAAGATCCAAAAGAAGTGACCACATTACACCTGTTTTAGCCTCCTTGCATTGGCTTCCAGTATGTTTTAGAATAGATTTTAAGATTTTACTGTTGACTTTTAAGGCTCTCCATGGCCTCTCTCCATCCTACATATCTGACCTCCTAGTTGCATACAAGCCAGGACGTAGCCTGAGATCCTCGGGCAGAGGTCTTTTATCTGTTCCCGAAGCACGGCTGAAAACTAGAGGTGACAGAGCATTTGCAGTCAGAGCCCCAAAGCTCTGGAACGAGCTGCCTGATGAAATAAGGTCAGCAGAATCAATGACCTCTTTTAAATCTTTTCTTAAAACATACTTTTATCGGAGAGCTTTTCCTAATTTCTCTTGATTTTATTGACAACACTTTTTGCTGGTTTTATTTGTTTTCTTGTTTTATTTTATGTTATTAATTTATTGGAAATGTTATGATCTGCTTGTTGTGAAGTTGTTGCTTTGTGTGAAGCACTTTGTAAAGTGGTTTTAGAAAAGTGCTCTATAAATAAAATTATTATTATTATTATATATACATGTCTGCTTTCACTCCTCCTACAATGTAAGCTAAGTTTAGTGTGTGTGTGTGTGTGTGTGAGAGAGAGAGAGAGAGAGAGAGAGAGTGAAGTTATGATGATAGAGGGGGGAGCAGACTATAGCTGGGGGGCTGCTGTGAAGGTAATCAGGATACATTGTCTCTTATATAAAATTGTAGCTCCTCTGCCTAATACCTAGTAAACAGATATAATGTGTGAATAATGAAATGACTGCTGTCATGCTTGCATAATAGATAAATAGATTACTTGTTAACATATGTTAGCATATGTATGTGGGGGGGCAATGTGGAACAATTTATTTTTGGCTTTGATCTATAAGAGAAGGAAAAGTAGACAGGCCCTGTTATTTAAAAAGAGAAGCATAACTTGCTTTAATTTTGTAGGAACTTAAAAGGTAGAAGCATGGTTAGATAAAAGTTGCCAGTGAGAAGGGCAGGTAGAAGAATGCAAAATGCCTTGATTTAGGTTCATTATTTCATGAAATAAGACAATTTATTTATTTATTCATTTACTTATTTATCTTTTTTCTTCTTCATCTCTTTCACTTAAATTGAAATAAAGTAATATGAAATAGTTCCAGTATAGTATGCTCCACTCTTCATGTTTTGTAGATACTAGTATCATTAGCCAGTGGATGAATGCAAGTCTAGAAAACTCCTTTAGGCAACTATTTTCAAATTAAAAAATACTGTATTCATTTATGGTTTGTATTTGTACACCACCACAAATGTCTGTCAATTTAAATCAACATGGTCATCATTTATAATGGAGATACAATATACCGGTGTGAGTGTGGTCTGGACTGAGCTGGACTGGTCCTATTGGGTCTGTGGGATGGGCGCCTGGGGTGGGTGGGGTGCAGGCCCCTTGTGGATGCAGCGTGGCCCGTGCCTCATGGCCTAAAGCAGTTGTTATCATCAGTAGTATTCCAAAAGTTGGCTGAAAGATAAAAACTATATTTATTGCCTACAAGAAACACATTCCAAACCCAAAGTTGCAAAACAATGGGCTGATGAATGGGGAGGTGATATTTTTTACTCACACAGTCAAAAGGGGTCATGATAATGGTTAAGAATATAAATAATATTAGAAATGGGAAACAACCACATACAAACATAGCTATTTAATCTTTATGCTCCTCGCACAGATGATTTTAGGTTTCTTGAGTTTGGTGCAAAATATACAGGCATATAAAATGATAAATGAAGTTATTATGGTAGACTTATGGTGACTTTAACACAGTTTTAGATAATACAATGGACAGGAAATGATCACACAGTAAAAACTATCATCCAAAAGGTCATGGTGCTATTTTTTTAAAGAATTTTATTATGGTTTCATGATTGATATGAGCATGCATGACATAGGCTATACCTCTTTGATAGGAACCATTTTTTATTGATGCTTATAAATAATAAAGATGCTTTGTAAACATCTAAATCTTACTTTCTAGTTTTCTTAATAGCTGTATACTTCTCAAATTATTTGAAATTAAAGCCTTGGGTCTGGCTCAGTAATAGCTCAGTCTAATCAGCACTGCTGTGTTGGGCAGCGCTGGTAAGGGTGGGGCACCATGAAGAAGTGATAACGGGGGGGGGGAGTAGTCCATGTTGATATTTACAGCACCTTCTCCCAGAAAATATATCCAACGTCCCTGTTATCACCACATTTAAGTTAATATGTTAGCATGTTTTAATAGTGCATATATGGACAACAAAAAGGGCTGATTTCACAAATTTTAAAACAGGAACACAATGGAGAATATAAAGACCCGACAAATCTCAAAATCTGCAGGCCTGTTACATTACAGTGTTGCAAAACTTCTGGCCAAATGTCTTGCCAAGAGTTTTATGATAGAGAACAAGCACCTGGTATAGGTTTTATTGCAGATCTCGAAAAAGCATTTGATAAACTACGATTGGATTTTATGTACAAATGTCTGCACTATTTCAATTTTGGTCCATTCAAAAACCTTGAAATTCCTGAAGTGATAGGAACAACTAAGCTGTGGGGAAGGATGAGAATAAAAGAGGAAAGGGGAAAAGGGGAGGGAAAAGGGGGAAAAAGAAAAGAGGGGAAAAAAGTTGTTTGATTATGTATGCATGTGCGCAGGTACAATCTCAGGTATCTCAACATAACCAATATGTTATGCTCTGCTGTGCAGGGTTGTTGGGTGGGCGGTGAGCCCATGCGGTGCCTGTTTGCCACCCCAACCCGGGTGCTGGTTCTATGCCCAGTGGCCCAGTCTTTACCCAGTTAGGACCTCATTACACTGATGATGACTTATTTATCTAATTATATATTTTATTATTATTACAACCATTATAACTACTGATACTATTATCTATTTAATTTTTCCTTTTGTTCACTGTTTTGGCCCATTCACCTATATCTACATATTCTGATTAAATGCAAATATGTGTGTGTGTGTGTGTGTGTGTGTGTGTGTGTGTTTAAGCATAAGTGTGTGTATTATTATGTTTTATATTATCTGTGTGGATGTATGTGGGTGTGTGTAGGTATTGTATTGTGTATATGTTAGGGTATTTATTTCAGGGAATTAGATTGGTTCTTGGTTATGACATGGTGTGTCTAGATTGGCGGTCAGGGGGTGGTTTGGCCATATCACATGACCCCCAGATACATGAGGGTGCATGTATGTATGTACTGCATATGTAATTTATATGTTGTATATATTATTTGTCTAAATAAATAAATAAAAAGGTGATCCACCATTGTTGTTACTATATGTTGCCATGTGTGATACTTGTTTGGTGTGCTAAACCTATTTTATCGCAGGCAAAACCAGTGCTGTGTCCCAAATCGCGTACTTACGTACTCAAACTTAGTATTTTGAGTGCATAAGTGCGTTCACACTGGTAAGCATGGCAAAATGCAGTGTACTATGAGTACCCGGAAGGTGTACACAAAACGGCCAGAAAGTTGAGCGTGGAACGCTGCACACTTCTCACCCTCAACAGTCGCCATCTTGGCCACGTAGTGGAAGGGGAGGACCACCAACGTATGACAGTGGCGGCTGCGGTTGCGATTGTTATGGCTAAAAGTAAAAGTAGGTTAATTTTTTATTCATTTTTAATATAACTGAAATTAAGTCAAGTGAGCAAACGTGCTGGCAGATATTCCGGTAAGCGCACAACAGCAGTATTCGATTTGGGACGACACTACGCTGTCAAAATTAACACACTACACAAGTCAGTACATAGTGTACACAGTATACTGCATGTAAGTGTACTAACAGGAGTACGCGATTTGAGACACAGCTCAGGAGAAAATCCATTTTGGAGCAAATAAAATAAATGCCACTTTTCAATGCAGTGAAATTTCAACTTGTATGTGTACAGTGGTAGTGCTTGTAAGTGTCCCACCCTGCTGCGAGAATGCCGCACCTTTGCTGCGGTTGCACCACACTTGTTGGGCACCATGTAATGTGTTACAGTATAATATCACATTTACTGTGTTTTTTAAATGGCATGCAACTTAATCGCTCTAAAAATTATTAACTATTTAAAAGGGCCTTAAAGTCCAACTGAAATCACATTCAATCATTAATTTTTGTAGCAAAAAATAATGTCAAGCTGTTTTTTTAATGTATGATTAACAAAACAACAAAAACACTTTTTATACACTGGCTAAATGTTGATTCGCCATTAAAGAAAATAGCAAAAAATACAAAATGAATATATTTATATGAAAACACTTAATTTTCCAATTATAAGCTTACCCAGTTGAAGTAGGAAGCAAGTAGCTGTGGTAGTGACACAATATCAGCTACGTTTAGATATCAGGGATTTGAACCCTCACCCCTCTGGTAAAGACTGGTTCTGGTTCGGATGAAACCTGGTAAGCCTGTTCCTTCTCTTCACCACCATTGTCTTACTGCAGTGCTTTACACAATCAACACGTGTGTCTGTGTAGTACCTGTGTGTGTGTGTGTGTGTGTGTGAGAGAGAGAGAGAGAAAGAAACAGAGGGAGAGAAGTGGGGGGGTTAAAGAGAAATGGAGAAAAGGGCCGGTTGTCATAGCAACTCTGTTTTTCAAGGAGAGTCAACCATTCATTTCCACACTGAAGACTGCAAGGGAACACTTAACTCTGTTCTTCGCCTAAGGATACTACTTTAAAAAGCCCCCCCACCCCCACCCCCCCATCCTGTCTCTCTACCTTGCTCACCCTCACTGAAGTGTCAATCTGAAGTGAAACATTCCGGCTTTCGGCTGCCACTCCAGTCCACCAGCTCTTTTCTTCTCTTTTTGTTTCTCTCTCTTCTGCTCAGTTACTACCTCTCTCGCTCGCTTTCTCTCGCTCATTCCGTCTCTTTCTTTTATTTTCTCTCTCCTCCTGCCATCTCTTTCAATTCAAATCTTTGACATAAGAGAACTGAAACCTGTGCTACCAAAGCAGCAGAGTATCAACTTTTTTATATTTATACATATTCATCAATTATCATATTTTAGATGTTAATACTTGTATTAATCAA
Source organism: Macquaria ambigua (assembly GCA_008360985.2). Classification (NCBI taxonomy): domain Eukaryota; kingdom Metazoa; phylum Chordata; class Actinopteri; order Centrarchiformes; family Percichthyidae; genus Macquaria; species Macquaria ambigua. Next base: position 56,521 of record VMKM01001171.1, on the reverse strand, counting down.
AACTACTATGTCCTGCTTTGTGAACATGTGTTGCATCATAACTGCATTATGTGCCTTACCTCTCACTGTAAGCTGCTCAGATTTTATTCAGTCTAGATTTGGAAGAAGAGAGAAAAGACCGTTGATGTGATTGATAAATGTGCTGAGCCTCCTGTTGGGGTCAGTGACAGAGCTCATCTGACAGGGAGCAATTTGATTCCCCAATGAGAGGGACATTATCATTACAATGGTACTACAACTGGTCATTAGCTGCACATGTATGCAAAGACTGGCAGATGACACCATTAACTGCTTCTGCTTCTGCTACATACTGTATGTTACAACTGGTGTTGCTGCTGCTCTACACTCCCCATGGAATTATTATTTTACCTGGAAATAGGAAATCACAGATATTTTTGGTCTATGCCACTAGCAGGAAAGATTTTAAAGATGTCCCTCTGCAGACTTATGGAAACACTTGTGGAAATATTGGGGGGCCGGTGTATTGGGAAAAGCCACCATAGGACAAATATGATTTTGCATGCTCTTTGGGTTGTAAGTGAGTGGCCCCTAGGGAAGGTGTTCACGTAAAAAGTAAAGACAGAACAGGAGATTGACAGGCAGATGTGTCAGCCGTGATCCAGCTATTGTACCAGACTGTTTTGTTGGAGAGGGAGCTAAGCCTGAAGCTCCTGATTTCCCAGTTGATCTATTTTCTAACTTTCACCTATGGTCATGAGCTTTGGGTAGTGATGAAAGAAAACGATTGTAGATACAAGTGGTCGAAATGAGCTTCCTTTGCAGGGTGGAAGGGCACACCCTTAAGCTGAGCAGACACTGTGTGATTTTATTGATCATTTACAATGTGTTAACTGACACTAGACATTTTAATCGGCCTTTCTACACAGCCAGAACCTGAGACTTTTATGCCTACACTGTACGAATCATCTGAACAACTGAGCAATGGTGCTCATGCTGAATGTAACCACAGAACCCCCAGTCAGTTATGTCAAGTGACAGAGCCAGGTGCTGCAGTTGCTCTCCACCGACTGCAAGACCCAGGGCATGATGGGAAGCGCCTTCTTTTGACAGTGGTAAATCGGACCATGGAACTGCTCAAACTAAAGACAGCCAACCAAAATTTATGACCTGCAGAAATCCAACCGATCCTTAAGCCCCGAATTGGTCGCCCCCAAATCATTTTAGAATCAGGCCAAAAAGAATCAGGCCTGATCAGGAAGGAGCTCAAAATAGAAATACTGCTCCTTCACGTTGGAGCCAGTTGGAGGATGGTTTGGGCATCTGGTCAAAATGCTTCCTGGATGTGCCTGAAAAACCAGGAACTTGAAGGAGACCCTGGGGGAAATACAGAACATGCTAGAGGGGTTTTATATCCATTCTGGTATAAGAACATTTTGGGATCCCCAGGAAGAGATGGAGGAAGTGGCTGGTAAAAAGGGCACCTGGGTTACCTCACTTAGCCTGCTGCCATTGTGAGGTGGACTTGGATAAGGTGCAATGGATGGGGATTCCACAACACAATTTTATCAAACAGACAATATTTAGACCTGATAAGCATCTTCCCCAGGTCACCCAGATACTTGAGCATTCTGGTTTGCAAGACTTACAGAGCAGAATCACATCAGCTCATATCACTCTAGAAAAGTGTACAAATGTGGATGCACGGACTGAAGTAAGTGTGAGTTTTACACATTCTGACAACGCATTTCATTTCAATTACCATGACGTGATACTGAGAATTTAGACTTTTGTGACCCCCCCCAACCCACACACCACCACAATGTTGACATTTGTGGTTTTGCGTCTCTACCACAATTGAACAGATTGCCATGAGTTTTGACACACACATTCATATTCTGCTGAGGATGAATTTCAGTCACTTTGGTGATCCCCTGACTTTTCATCGAGCACCATCATCAGGTCAAAATTGCTGTTTGTACAATACTTTGGTTTATGACTAAATACCTGAAAACTAATGGCCTTACCATCAGCTAAACACACTAAACTAAGATGGTGAACATGGTAAACATTCTACCTGCTAAACATCAGCATGTTAGCATTGTCATTGTGAGAATGTTAGCATGCTGACATTAGTATTTAGGTCAAAGTACAGCCTCACAGAGTCGCTAGCATGGCTGTAGACTCTTAGTATTGTTATAAATACCAGTTTCTGTGTGGTAAATGGCAAATGCATAGTTTTTGTGTGTACGCACATTTATACATTAGAACCCTGTTGTTTGGGCATTTTAACAGGGAACTCAGGTAGTATTTATCAGGGAATCTTAAAACATTTTCAAAACCTTTTGTTTCAGGTTGGGCTATGATTGGCTGGTTGCACTGCCACAACAAAGAGCTGAAAAAAATGACATCAAATTCAAAGTGGATGACCAATGGAAGGCAAAGCTACGCTAATTGTGATTCACTGTGTTTCAGATACAAATGTCTGTACATGTACTTAGGGTTTCTTTCTCAGCACAAGGCAAACAACAGCAGATTATTAGCATTGAGGTAGCATCACCTGTAACACTTCGCATCAAAACCAGGTTTGTTTACAATGAAGATACAAGGTACATTTAAGGTCAGTGGTCCACACAAAAATGAAAACATAATGAGGTGTGTACACACACAAACACACACACACAACACAGAGCTGAGTGGACGTGGAGATGCGAGCTGTCACTAACAAAAACAGCTACACACTCCTATAATTGGATTTCATTGTGCTTGCTGGAAGATCTTTAGTATATTTCTGTGATATTGTCCCTATTGTTGCCTTCTGACAAAAGATCAGCTGCTCCAACTTCTGTTTGTCTCCATATCATTGTTACATCAAGGTTCTTACACACACAGGAACACATTTTTCTTACAAATGCTCTCTGCCTGTTCTCATCCTTATGTGAACTTAAAAAATACATTTTCAATTTTTTACAACTGACGGTGATTTCTTATTTTTTTTTTTTTTAGGTGATTTGTGTATTGAAAACTAGATTTTGATGAGCTAACGAGCTACTTCCTGGTTCAAAGTTGACCTACCATTCTTACATAGTTCTGAACAAATTCAGTTTTAAAAATAAATGAATGGACATCTTGGTGATTTCACTTTCTGTTAGACCATAAAACAGGTTTAAATACTTAGGCTGAACTAAGGATTCGTATAAAACCTATGTAGTTGCTTGTGTTTTCACTTCATAAACTAATAAACTGTTGTAAGACAAACAATGTAGCTGGGTCTTCAGACCTCACCAATGACAGCACTTACTAATTTGCTTTGCCAAATATGTTTTGGAGGAAAAAATGTAATTGCTGCTTGAATTATTTTATAGTAATAGTAATAGTTTTGTTTTTTCAGTCAAAAAAGTATGCCATCCTGATACTGCACAGAAGTCATATGGAGGTCAAGGTGGATAGAGACAAAGTGCAGGACTTTGACATTGTAAACCAGTTCACAGTGAACCCATTTTACGTCCTGCGTACCAGGTGTTGTTTGGTTTAGGGTAGTAAAACAAGTGGTTAAAGTATACTGTGTCATTTTTAACCACTATTAACACTATGGAGCAATGCTTTTGTTCATATCTCTTGTATGTGCATAAGGACAGTTGTGCACATCCTTGTGAGATACAGGTTCCTTACAGTTTCATGCTATTCCACTTTACTTTTTCAATAACCAAAACAACCATTATTCCCTAACCTTATAGTGATTTCCGCAAACATAATCATATGTCTTTAATATTTCAATATGAACAGTTTGCAGATATGCTCAGTATAAATGTTTCCTCATTATGTTGATAAAAACTTAATTCAGGCAGCGTTACATTCAAGATGAGGAGGAGGAGGTAATAGTAAAATCTATAATAAAAAAAAACATCATGAGAAAACAAAATGTACAAGAGAAAAAGGTTATCCCTCAGTCCAGCTATACTTCCCTTATTTCCCTCATAAAGCTCAGGCAGAGGAGGAGGGAGATGACACAGATGTGATAATTGGCTTTGGGAGGCGGTGTAGTAGATTGCATCATATTCTGTGTCCATTCTCTTACACCTGCATCAGCCTTCCTAATGGAGCATGAAATCTACCTTTTAATCCCTCACAGCCGCCCAGCAACAGATAGTGATAGTGCACGATGGAGACTCCTGCTTGCCCTGCCCGTGGGCACCCGGGCACCCAGCCCTCCAGTCCACATACAGATTACTTATGCTACATTTTCTTTCTGTGTTGTACTTTCATGCTTGCTCACCTGCTCTCTGATGGATTTCCTTCCCCTTCCCCCTCTCTTGCCTGTCTTTCTGAGGCAAAATCACATATGTGAAGCTGGCAAGTTGGTGGTGTTTTTTTCTTGGCTAATTGTTTAATTTGCTTTTTTCATGTGTATTAATGCGTCGATGAAATGTAATTGCCTGTCAAGTTTCTATTTCCCTGCACAGGAGGGAAAGAGATGCTTTCACACACTCAGATGCTTTTATAGAAACAAAGACTTGGCCAAGATGATGTCACCTGCCCAGGAAATAGTTTTCAAATGATAATCTTGGAAGTAGTCCTTCTGCCTGGCCAATCCTCCAAGGCATACCCATGACAAATGAAGCTTAGCATAAATACAATCAGAAAGAAAGACTCTCTCTGTCTGTTCCTGCTTCCAACTCAATCACTTGACTGAGGGCATTCACTCTTTTAGTTGAACCAATCAGATTTTGCCACGACCTCTTGTGAGCCAATCACCTTGTTGCTGTCAAACTTCCTTTCTCTGCTGCTGTCAGCTGTCATTTCAGTGTCAGATCGATGCAACCCCATTCACCTCTGGTCTCCATCACAAACAGTCTTCCCAGATGGTGCTTCCAGTGGGCCTATCAGAGGTCCCGCCCTACATCTCATCCATCCAGATCTTCAGCCATTGCTCTTCACCCCTTCACCACCACCAGCAGTGTCTAACCTTAAGCATCTCTGTAATTAAGTCTCTCCTGATTGAAATGGAATATCTAATCCCTACACCGGGTGCTGGGTCTGTCCTGGGGTCCACAGGGAGTCCAGGAGGTATCCTGATCAGATGCTGAGCTACCTCATCTGACTCATTTCCACATAAAGAAATAGCAGTTCTATCCCGAGCTTCTTCTGGATATCCTGACCTCCTCACCCAAGTGTAAGCCAACATACCCTGTGAAGGCAGCAGCCGCTTGGATCTGCATGGTTGAGCATTGGTTGGTTGGAAGGTTGGAGTGTAAAAGCCGGTGCTAATTGGGGATGCTGCAGTAATCCACCTGTTGCTCTAAAGGTGTCAGAAGGTTCATCAAACAGTGTCTGAAACCCCCTACCCACACACTTTTTCAGTGTTGGAATCAGGGGACCTGCGACTAACAATTGTGATAACTTTCCGAAACAACAAAAAGAAAAGGGCCCAGAACCAGTCCCTTTCCTTATCTTCATATTTGTTTCAATCTCTGGTTTTTGAATCTGACTAAAGCCATGGTTGCACAGATACTGGACCGCTCAGCCCCCATTTGTTCTGCTTTGTTTAATTTCAAATATAAAGTGATAGCCCTAGTGTGCATACAATTTTCCTGTGCAGTGAGGGATTATTAGTGACATTACCTGTGAGTTCACTTTTGGTTTTTGTCTAAATAAAAAGGTACCTCATCTGACAAAACGGTTGTCTTGTTCACAACCTGTTTGTTTGGCTAACCGCTCATGTTTGTTTCCTTGTCTGACCTATGTTTAGCAATGTCACTTCATTCAGAGAACCTTAACAACTGCTTTGGTGACTATGATGTTATCATTACCAATAGAACTGATGGCAGAAGTCCAGGAAATGAAGTTACACCTCTGCTCACACCATGAGGTTTGATCATGATCAGAGACGTGTCAAAATTTTAGTGTGTTGTCTTGAGGTGCCCTCTTAAATTGTAATCCTTCATCACAGAGGACGTCTCACACTTAAGCTAAGCTGGCTAGCTACAGTAGCTTTCCCCTGGACAGTGGTATACAGCAGGCAGATTGTTGGTTTGACTTCAGCAGCAATGACTGACAGGACTGTAGACTCATATTGGCTGTAGGGCATATCGCCATTTGAATTAAAAGTTGGAGTCATACATTCTAGATGAAATATAATGAATGAATGACGTGTTTTTCTCTTAATTAGTCCATGGCAATGAATCAAAAATTAATCTGAGCTTTAAAAGAAGTAAAACTGAGCATTTCCTCTAATCAGTAGCTAAAAGTAGATCATTCATCACTATGAGGAGAGCATATACCCCCAGTTTCATTTATATAAGCAGGTCTGCTGCTATTTTTCCAGAACCTAAAAAAAGCAAAGTTTCATAGTTGTTCAATGAGTTACGATCTAATGAAGGCCTCTTAAAATGTGGTTGAATGATTGCATTTTTGAAGTAATAATTCAAGTTGTTAATGCACTGCTGGTGATTAATAGGATATGAGGATAAAGTCTATCAAAGTCTTCCTGGAGAAATGTAGCACAAAAATGTGATGTGAATAGAAAGAAGGCTATATTTTGACAATAAGCAGTGTGTTTCATCAAGACATGTCCATATAAATCCTGGATAATTGGGGTAATCTGCACTCTTATGTCTGCATCATCTGTCAACTGATATTGAAAAGTACTGTAAAATTCTGTTGGAGACAAAATACAGAAATTACTTCAAATAGTTGCTCCATGTAAGGAAATATTTCCAGTTTATATGTTATATGGGCTGCGCTTGAACAAACAGACAAAGACATATGTTTCCTAGATAGTGATGTTACTTATGTTTGGGGTCATTTACACCATAGAGAGGTCTGACTCCCTGCTGTTTAAAAAGTTTTGTCAACATCAATCACAGGTATAAAAACCCATTGTATTTAGCCAGGTTTTACAGCTGATGTCTCTGAGACCTCAGACAGAAGTAATGTGTCATTTTCTGTAGCTGACTTCAGAAACATCAGGTCAAAATCATGTTTATAAGCAACTCTCATGAAATTAGAACAAGCCATGAACTATTGAGCTGATAAAACAATGTATAAAGAAAAAAGTATGTATTTTTTGTTGTTAAAAAGGGCCTTGGATCTCCTTAGACGTATGCCACACTTGTAAAAATGTGAACCTTGCCTTTAAGGATAACTGTATCAAAAGTAATCTTTTATTAAAGCTGGCAGAATTGCCCCTGTGTGTTATTATATATTACATTATTACATTAATTATTATTGATACATTGCTGTGTAAGCAAGTGTTTTTTTTAATTTCATTTTAATGTTGTAGGGTGTTAAGGAGGTGCTCATTTTACATGCTTTATTTAGGGTGGGTAGTTTAATCTATAACAATGCATCCTACAGTTTACTATAAGATCATAATGCATTTTTTATGTAAATTCATAATGCAAAGCTGTCCTATAGCTGTCGAATAACGGTAGTGGAGTAAAAAGTACAGTATTTGCTTCTGAAATGTAGTAGAGGAATAAAGTAGCACAAAATGGAAATACTCAAGTGAAATACTCCACATTAGTATAGTACGTAAATGTAAAGCAACTGAAGGCCTGATCTTTAGCTAATCGCTCATGCCCTTCAGTTTCCAAATGATTAACAGCATTACAATAATCTCACTCCACACTGTCGACAATTTGAATGAAGTTGAGGGTGGCTGATTTGATTGAACTTGGTTGGTTGGCCTGTGTGTGTGTTTGTATGCGCTAATGCATTATAGCTACATTACAAGTGTGTATTTGTGCATACACTAGCATTACTCTGCCTGTGAGACTGAATATGTGCATGTTTACATTTGTGTGATTGAACCCGTCTCGCTCTGATTCGAGTTCTCTTTCTGACTGAGAGCCTCTCCACGACCGTGTGCACTGCTAACTCTGCACAGGGTTGCAGCCTGCCTCGCCTGCAGGAGTGCAGTCACTCATACACCACACTCTTCCTCTGTGCACTCTGCAGTTAAATCAGCTGTGAGTGCCAGAGTACAAGAGCACAGTGAAACCATCAGCCAAGTGAGGTTCAACATTTTATAGCCAACACTCCACTCCAGAGGAGGGCCTGCTCATGCCTGCAAGTGTACTGACACCACCCCTTATTCCACCATAAAAACCCATTTAATGGAATCACCCAGCAAATTTAATAATCCTCAGAAGATAATCCGCCAGCTCGCTGTTCGGCCGGAGATTTCCCCTTGCACCATCAGCTTTGATTCTGAATTAAATGGAGTGTTCGTCGAGTTAGTCTGCTTTTGTTATTGTCAGACGCTTTATAGCAAGTGAGCTATTGCTTCACTCTTTGATATGAACCATCACGCAGAACTGGAGCAAGGTCTTCATCAACACATTTCTGACTCAATCTGAGTTTGGAAAAAGAAGAGAGGCTTTCTTCACTTTGGCACAAAGAACTGATACTGAAATGTTGAGAAAGTCAGAAAGTCATATTACAGACGTTTAAATATTGTGCATTTCAATCACACCTTAAAGACGCAACATGATGGTTTCAACCATCAATATCTCAATGTTTGATCAATTAAGATACAACTGGAAATATTGGTAGCCACTGGTGGTATTTAACCTTTGTTATTTTCAGGTTAAGTTATTTTGAAATGCCATCAATTTGTATGAAAACATTCAAGGTTTATCATAGCTGAAGTTCTAAGATCATTTAAATATTTAGTACTTAAGTCCGTTTAGCTTTTAAGCCAACATGAACGAGTAGTCCTTGATACTCAGAAAATAATTGATATTTGAACATAAACAGCTCTATAACAACTTAGCAAATCTATCTGCTGATGAAGATCATGTGATATAATCGAAAGCTCCAGAACAACTTCTAAATGGACAGTGGGATTATTCTGTCAAATGTTTTACGCAGTTTGACCAAAAAATCTTAACTCAAAGACCACTACAAGCTTTTATTTTTTATGCAGTTTTTAGTTTTTAGGTTTTCATCACATCACAAATATCTGTATATTATACATTCGGAGCCTCAGTACTGTCTGACATCTCTAGGACTTCTCGTCCATCTTGGCTTAAATGACACCTGACAAAACTGCATCTGCTGATGAAGACCATGTGGTACGGTCAAAAGCTCCAGAACTGGTGAGTAAGTGGATCTTGAGTAGAGATTATTCTCAAAATTAGTCCAGTAAGAATATTTCGATGCCAAAATACCACAAGTAGCAATGTTAATTTCAGGAACAGAAAAAAGTTAGACTGTTGGAAATACAAACACACATACACAGAGGCATCACCAAAATGGCCCTCAGGCCCATATCCAGCAAGGGAGCAAACGGAGAATCCACAAAATCCATCTTGCCATCTTGACTGTCATTTCCGGGAATGAAGTGTTGGGTTTCTCCTTTTCCGAGGAGAGAGGAGGCACAGAGACAAAGCTATTTTCTCTCACCGGGTGCCTGTAAATTTCCTGAGTTATGTTCCCCTCTTTGCCGGAGCTTTCTCAGCTGTAAGACAAAAAGCTAATCAAAGGCTCCTGCCTTCGGGGCAGGTAACCCCGGCATGAACTAAAAGAGAGAGCAATATCATTCCATCACTCAGTGTGCCACATACGCACTCCCCCTCTTTCTCTCTCCCTTGCTCTGAGAAAACATTAGTTCTTGTTATATGGAAATTGGAGGGAAATTTCCTTTTAATGGCCTATTAACACGCAGTTTCTCTCTTTTTTTCCAGCTTGCTCACTCATACTATCCGTCAGGTTTTAGGTCGAGGAAGATATTTCATTTTTTCTTCAGGAGCTGTACTGTTACATTTAAATAAGGTTAGGGTTGTTGATTTATCTTGGGGGGAGTTGGCTAAAAATGTTAATGTTTATTTATGAATGTTAGAGGCATATTTCTTTGTGTTGTCTTTTGTCTCAAAAGCAACACCAAAAAAATAAACATTGTTAGCGGTAGCGGAGTTAAAAATGTAAAGATTGTCCTGAGGGTGGTGCTAGGGAAAGACCAACGGTTCATTCACTACACGTTTAAACAATTTATTAGAAAATAATGAATGTGTGAGGCTGGAACTGCTTGTGATCTTCCGTTGCTGACTGCGGTGTAGGGAAGCTTCGGTAGGGGGGGGGGGGTATTTATGGAACGTCAGAAGTGAGGTGTGGTCCTGCTCCTGAAATTCTGCTAGATAGCTTCAATTAAAATAAGTAGCATACATCCTCAGGAGAGTATGAATGTGCTCAGCAAATTTCACATCCAATGACATTATGCGATGCTAAGTCTTGTGTGTGATGTTTCAGATTTGGCCTGAGGATGTCACAAACATGGCAGTGTACAAACTGGAATGGTTCATCATATGGGGAGGATGAATGGTCTCAGTAAATGATGGGGGGTGACTGCAGTTCAGAAAAACAGCCTTTGGTCAAACTGCTTTCTAGGTTAAAGTAGTGGGGAAGTGGAATTCCATACCCACAAACATTAGAGACTCATAAAGCTTTGCAGTGTTTAAAACCAGCCTCAAGCTTTGGCTAAAGTCAACCCAAAAGTGTCACCACCAATAATTGTCTTGTATTTATTGTACAAATCATACTGATTCTATTTATTATGTCACACTGATGGACTTTTATCTCTTGTGCTGTTTTATGTAGTGTATTTGATGTTCTGTGGTTGTCTTTTGTCTACCTGTCCAGACAACAGATGTAGATTAGCTGCTAGCTAACGCTGGTGCAATTAAACAACAAAATAAATAAACAAATTAATAAGGTTTCCATCTCTGTAGAAGAAAAGTTTACCGTTACCTGTTAAATGTCAGTGGCTTGTTGGTTTGTGGTTTGCACACAGCACTTAAGTTGGCTGCCCTTATATGATATATATAAAAAATATATAACTATATATAAAATTGCCAGGCATGCGCATCCAATTTAAGATCAAACGCAATTCATCAACATACTCAGGTGGGTAAGAACAGACTTGGCTGTCAGTGCACGCTTAATGAATCCCATGCAGGATTTTCTTTTTTTCCTCTTATTGCTTTGTGCAAGAACAAATATAAGAGAAAAATAAGAAAACATTTACGCATGAGGCCCAATGTTTGGTCGGCCAGTCCCTTTCTACAGTAAAGATGCCAGGAGACACTTTTGACTAATTTTCACTCATCAGGAATTTATTTCCTCTGTGGCAGGAAAACACATTACACAAGCCATCAGAAACTCCTGTGAGCTAAACTAGGCTTCCACAAAACACTTACAACAGACTAACTCTAAAAGACACATTATAAATTTGAAAATAGTTTGGCCTAATGCAATATGTATTTTAAGGTGTTCCTGTTCAGAGGCGCAAGGTATGGGAGGGAATGGAAATGTATACAAATAGCTGCTGCACCTGATTTGTCACCACAGACTGATTTTTCCTGACTTTTGGCTCAGTACAGTGTGATATGATTGAAGCGTCCAGTAATTAAATAGGCAGTTATATTATTTTAATATTTTTAATATTTTAATTATTTTTTGCGATGATGCAAAATTTTGCACCCCTGACGGCAATTTGCAACATTTGCAACTTAGTAAATATCCCCCATGGTGTTAAATACCATATTGAAATCCATATTCTGGCATATTTTGCTGCAATTATGAGTTTTATATTTGGTATATGGTAAGCATACTAATGGAAAGGTGCTTGTTTCTTTGTTTGTTTGTTTGTGTCTTTTTTTATGAAAACTGTGGTAACTATTGAGATTATATGAATAGGAGCTTCCTACTGCCACCATTCAGCATGAATGAATAAACTATAAACTTTTTACAGCAACATTTCAGGCCTTTTTATTCTCTAAAGATACTGTAGATTTGGGGCGTTGCTTGAAAAATGAAATCTGCACATACCTTGCTCATTTTCTGCTTCCATCAATCCCTCTGTTCCTCTGTCCATCACTCTATCCCTCCCTCCTCTCAACATCCCCTCTGCTCCCCCTCCTTTCTCCCAATTCACAAATTAAAACCCCTCTGGCTGTTCTCCAGCCTTCCCAAATGGGTTGGAGGTGACAAGTAGCCTCCATCAACCCAACACTCACCCCTCCCCATCTCCACACACACACATTTCACACACTCGACCTGTATATGCACAGGCACAGTTAAACACATATACACACTGCGGCAGTCCTCAACTGAGGGTGTGACCCAGGTATTGCGTGTGTGTGTGTGTGTGAGAGAGAGAGAGAGAGAGATACCTAGTGTTAAACCGACAGCAAGCCCTTCTTCCTGGTATACCTCCGTTGTCAGCTTGGCCTCAGTGGACCTCACCCCACCACAACCCTGCCTGAGGCTAATCCTGGGATACTCACACATACACATGTTCACACACATGCACACACACTGGCTTCCTCCTTGTCTTTCTCATTTTTTTTCACCACACCTGCACATACGCACACTCGCAGTCACACTCTGTCTGTCAGCTCACTTGACATGTCCATTCATTTTTACCTCTGCCTCCCTCCCTACAGACACATACTTACAAACGCACACACACACACACACCATCTCTGCCAACACACACATAGTGGCACATACAGAAACACACACACACACACACACACACACACACCATCTCTGCCAACACACACATAGTGGCACATACAGAAACACACACACACACACACACACCATCTCTGCCAACACACACATAGTGGCACATACAGAAACACACACACATGCAATGAGGATCCTCAGGGAAGGTGTATGGCATTGATGAAAGTGTTAATGCCCTCTTTGTGACATCAGCCCAGACTGGTATTCAACACCCTCTTGCTGTGGTGGGCTATAATACATTACTGTGTGTGTGTGTGTCAACAACCCATAAGCTGAACCTGTAAGGACCCATAAGATTTAGATTCTAGGTTCTGCCTTGTGTGTCCACTGGCGCGGGTTCGACTCCTGCCACAGTGTCATTTTTGATACTACCACTGTGGGACACCAAAGTCAAATTTTCTTTTTAAATTCCTCCTAACCTCAAGATTGATTTCTTTGAAAAGTTCATTCAACCAGTCAATCAATCAATCAATCAGTCTTTATTTGTCACATAGGCTACACCATTATACAAATACATCCAAGACTGATCCAAGAAATTATGTAGAAAATGTAGTGTACTAACAAAAGCAATAGATTTAGAATGTATAAGTTATTTAAAAATAGTCAAGACATAGTAGCACCAGTTAATTACATATAAAAGATGAATTTAAAAGAGTAACATTTAAAGATTGTTTAGCCAAAGGACTCTAAATACAAATGTTGAAACAGATTTCCTTGACTCCTGTCCAATAAAGAGGCATTTACTGCAGTGTCACTACTTTTAAAAAGAGAATATCTCATCAATACCTCAAGGAAAGAGCCCGGAGGTGTTTCTCTGTTTGAAATGCAACTTTCACAGAAGATGTTCTGATAATCATTGAAGCTGTTTATTATCATCTGTGATAAAACAGGCTCTTTGTTGTTCTAAAATCCTAACATGACCTTTCCAGCATAACAAATAACTGACTGTGTTTGTATCTACAATTTCTCTTAAATATAAACCACATTGAAGTAAAAAATATCTCCTATTCATATAATCTCAAATATTTCTGCAGATATTTTTTCATCAGTGTAGAAATACCTCTGAAACAGGATATAGATGGAGACTAATGCCCTCCATTGTAAACCACCTACATTATGCACACAGACTGCACCCACTCCGTACCACACCAGCATCACATGCATTTTCTCACTTAATGCATCGCTGTATTTTTTTTTCTTGGTGTTTGACCTGGATAGAGCAGAGGAAATGTATTCCTCTTAGGGCCCCTCAGTCTTTTTTATTTCCGTCTTCTTCCTTTTACAAATCAATATGGCACTAATGGTTTTCAAAATCAAATGCTAACCTTTAGCCATGAAAAGGGGCTATTTCTTTTTAGAAAAGGACAGAGAGACAGAGGGAGAGAAAGACATACATAACCACACATGCACACAATCATTGATCACTAGAGTTACACAGATAAAAGGACAGTATTTGGCTTTTAAGATTCAGCCAGTCAGCGTTGTCCATCTCTCCATGGATATCATGCATTTGTAGCTTTTGTATCCATGTGCCCTTTCATATTTATGTTCTATAGCAGCACTCAGTAATGCATTTCTATGACCAACACACCTGTATTATTTCTCAGCAACACACCGAGGTAAACAAATGATAAAGAGATTATGAATACAAAATATTCTATAGCCATGCTTGGCAAATTTCAGCAGCCTCATACTGCAGAACAAGTTTAACTGTTTAATATTTTGCTTGAGGGACTTCATTGCCGACAAATTATTTAACATAATGTAATATCTATAAGCCTTTTTTTCCAATGGGAAATACACATTTTGAAGAAAACATACATTTTGCGGAAAACACCGCTGCTGCCACCACCAGGATTACATTTGTTTTCAATGCCTTTGCTCATAAACCTCTATCTTCAAACAACTACGAAGAGACACAAAAGAACCACAAAGAAACTCAAAATGACTAGAAAGAGACACACAATGACCACAGAGAGATGCAATATCAATACACAGATCCACTCAACAACCCCCAAAACAAGCTCTGTATCTGTCTGGACCTGTTCTGACAACCAGCTAATAAAGATGATTAAATGTAGGTTAAAAAAACAACACAGAAGCAATTTACAGCAATTTGTGACATTTCTAAGAACTGACAGAAAGACATAACCTGTATGTGCCTACAATGAATCTCTCCACCGTAGCAAAGAAATTAACATACTCCCAGTTCATACAAAGAGGGAATCTTAGCTGGTTTGGAAAACGCACGTCAATATATTTTTTCTAACTGTTCTTTTTGTCATGAGTACTTTCACACAGAACGTGAATATTATATTACAAAAAGGCGACGTAATTTTTTTCCGGATCCAATCACGTTGTGCGGAGCGGACGTCACGTAACAACTCCTATGACAATGACGGACCTGTTGATTGTTTGTGTTTCTCATCACCCTGTATTATATGACAAAGGACACAAAAATGATAGACAATGAACTCAAGGACAACGTGTGGAGCAGCATCGCCAGATGCAGGATAGCGAGGAGCTGATGTAGTTTACTTTTGGATGTGGTAGAGTTGGTAGAAAGGCAGCAGTGTCATAGCAGGTTTGGCTCGTCATATTAATCAAATACGGGAGGAGCTCTGTAGCTTTTTACCTGCAGGACACTGCACATAGACTACCCAGAGTAACATAAGACACTGGAGCATACATATTGGAGCACACACAGGCTTTATATGAGTGCTCTAGTGTCGTATTTCTAGCATCTATCTATCTATGAATAGTTTTGATAAAAAATATTTGCAGGCGAGTATTTCGCATTTTTATTTTGCATTTTTGTGTTGTTTATTCATCACGTCCCTGGTGTGTAAGGCTCATAACACTGCAGGACCTGTTTGAACAGGAGTGAAGGATTAATTTGACCAAGAACCCTCCCAAGTGTCTCAGGAGTGTCTCCACAACTGACTTCAAGTATGAAGAGTGGGGGGAAAAAATCGAAGACAGCAAGCTGAAGTTTGATGCTGACAGCATGATTAATTATTGAGCCTCTTCTAATTCGAACAGGACTTAACAGACTCTGTGAACTATGATGAGAGCAGGTAACCTTCAAGAATAATTATATAAATAAGCCCACTCATGACATTTCTAGGCACAGGTATCCACTCACTAGCAGTGGGAAATGGAGCTTACACACAGGCTCATAAAGTCCAATAATAAAAGAGATAAGAAGCCACTTTATGAAACAGCTAATAGGAACCATAAATCAGAGCAAACCAGGTGCAAAAAGGAACACAAAAGAAAACTACTGCTATTAATTGCAGCAAAACTAGCAGGTTTCAAGCTTAAAGGGTTAGTTACAAAAGTGGCATTTAGCCATGCAGATATTTAAGGCAAGGCGAGTTTATTTGTATAGCACATTTCATACACAAAGACAATTCAAAGTGCTTTACATAATGCATTAAAACATTAAAAAAAATAAATATAGGAAATAGGAAGGCAAGATAGTTCATGACAAGTATTTAAGGTTCAGGCAAAGGCAGTGCAGAACATAAATGTTTTGAATCTGGATTTAAAGGTGGTCAAAGTTGGTGCAAGTCTAATACCCTCTGGAAGTTTGTTTCAGCTCTGTGGTGCACAGTACCTAAATGCTGCTTCCCCATGTTTAGTTTGCACTCTGGGAACAGTCAGCAGCCTTCTACCTGATGACCTGAGAGGCCGAGAGGGTTCATATGGTAAAAGACAGTCAGAGAGACAAGCAGCACTTTAACCTTTATTCCCTGACACACTGGAAGCCAGTAAAGATACCTGAGAATTGGTGTGATATTTTCAGTTTTCTTGGTCTTTGTGAGGACACTAGCAGTTGTCTGAGAGATTTTTGGTACAATTACAGTAATCTAACCTTCTGGACATGAAAGCATGAAAGGATTAGTGCCTGCAGTAGCACTTTGGATAAAAGTTTATTTTTAATGTGTAAAATAAACTGCAAAATTAAAAAGGGGTCAGCATTTCTGTGTAATTATTATGCTGGCCCATTTGTTGCTGTTCAAGGACATGATGCTGAAATAAAAGCAGCAGGTGAGGGGGTGACACAACCATTATTCCTCCCTAATGCAACCCTACAGGATTTAGCAAGGTAGTGCCAATTATGCTAATTATTTATCATTGGCTTGCAAATGAGCACCAAGTTGAATATAATGTATTAAAATCACAGAGGGGGTTACCTCTCACTATCAACCTCTATTTTTGTACACAAGCTGAGAAGAGATACCTGGCTAAAAAAGTTGTATCTGTGTGTGTGGGTGGGGAGCAGAGGGGATGGTTGGGGGTTGAAGATATAGGGGAATATTTTACCTCCCTAATGTATCAGCTTCAGTGCACTATGTGTATTTCATGAAATGCAGCTTTTTAGCCACATTTGAATTTAAGAGAAAAGAAGGGCAGACCAAAGTAAAGGAATACAAGGAGAGCAGAGGGAAATGTATGCTTTGCAAGAGCAAGAACACATTTTTCAAAGGAAAAAAATATGTTCAAATGTTGTCTTCAGTTCCGGAATGCCAATGCACTACAAATTTGCCTTTTTACTTAGCTAATGTAACCTGTGCTAACATGTTGATCCAGAAACTTTTAATGAGTGTAACAGAATCATCTTCACTATCTAGATTACAAGCAATCAGTAGTAAGGAGGTCAAAGCTATTAGAGCCATTGTCTGACAGTAGCAAATATCCATATACAGTATACCTGGAATGATCAGGGAGAGAAGTGCTACTGAAACAAGAGTGTCTATCATACTTTAGACAACATCAGGGGGTAAATAATGGATAAAAACAAGATATAAATGATTGAAGCAACAAAAACATTAAGTACCTCTTGAAGAGTGATTTTTGTTCCATTACCATGGAGTCAAGAAGAAAAAGAGTGGAGTGGTGACCTTGTCCCTTTGGTCAAAGTGACTTACAATAAGTGCATTCAACCTCCATAGGATAAACACTTGTCTACAGCTGGTCCCAAACCAACAACCTATTAAAGGTTCTACGCAGATGATGGGAACATAAAGAATATGTTGGAGTACTAAAAAACAGTGTATGGCTGAGCATGTACTCAATTAAATAACATGTGTATGCAGCTACAACACAAGCTGCAACCTCAGATTTTGTGTGCTGTAATCATAACTAACCATGGCAAACATAAGGCAGTAACTATATTGTTAATGTTGAGATTACAACAGAACAAGACTAAAGTTTTCTCATTTGAACTCTGGACAATGTCCGTAGAATCAGGTCAGGACATTGTCTGGAGTTGCCCTTTCACACATGTAGCACACAACAGGAGACTATCCATGTCAGATGCATTCTCACCTACTGGAAATACTTCGTTTAGTTTAGGCGAGGGGTGGAGCCTGGGAAGAGCGTGCAGGACAAGGAGGAAGACTCATCAGTAATGATGACTAGCATTGATATCAATACTACATGTATTTGGTCGTATCTGCAATATCAAAGAAAGAGTGGAAAGCAACATACAGGCAAGCAGAAAAGAGTACGAAGCAGCTACACTCCACGCAACATCATCAATGTCATCAACACGCCCACTCGCTCACTGTGAATTCTCCGGTCAATGACTCAATTGGACATTACACAGACTTTGTACTAGGGAGCTGGCAGGGTAACGTCTGGTTAATGTCCAGTTCAACTCATTCGGACATTTGTGTTCACACATACAGCTCATCCGAGTAATGTCCGGAAAAGTTCAGGGTAGCAGTGCATGTGTAAATACACCTTAAGCGTCTACAGCCATGCTAGCAGCTCTGGTAGTCTGTACTAAGATACAGTGATGCTTTGAGCTAAAAGCAAAAACTACAATGACAATGCTAAAATGCTGGTGTTTATCAGGTAATGTTTGCTATGGTTTCTGTCTTAATTCAGCCCATTAGCATGCTAGCATTTGCTAAATGGCACTATTCACAAAGTACAGCTGACGTTGATGGGAATCACAATAGTTCTGCAGCTATCATTGGACAAACTGAAATTTTAACATGATGATAGCACTACATGAAAAGTCAGGGGATCACCAAAGTTACTGTTGAGACATTTCACTCAAAACCATAAATGTCAACTCACAGAGGCGCTAGAGGTAAAGTCAGGAGTCACGTCTCAGTCGATTCTGAACACACAGACATGATACACTTATTTTTAGATTCAGTTTCCAAGGATATCATTACCTCAGATGCCAATCTTGAATACATGTCCTTAAATCTGCTTAGAAAAAAAGACGCTGCTTATAACTTAAGAACTTGCCTGAGAATCATCACGTTTTAAGTTCTCAGTATCAAAGTAATCCATATGGGGGGTCTTTGGGAGTGTAGTTGACTCATTTGTTTTCTGAGGGGTGCCCACACTGTCAGACTTTGAAAACCCCTGATCTAGACCAAAGTGGTAGACTGACATTGGCGGCAACACGACCATGCTGGTTTACTAGTTCCTCTTCAAACCTTTCTGCCATTGTTGTTGTTATTTGTTCAGTCTGCTTCTGCTTTATGTTACTGACACAGACACAAGAGTGTATATGTTGTAATACTAACAAACAGCATGCCAGTTGATTTTATTAATTAGTCTCCTTTCTCTTAGTTCGGAATAAAAAAAACTGTAGACAAAACCAGCAGTGCAGAGGATCAGGTCAGGGATGCATTATGGGTATTGCATCACAGTTGGTTACACATCAAAAAGGCTTCTTGGCTGTCTGGACAGGAATCAGTGTTGTCTTGTCAATAGTGATAGAGAGGTCTTTCGGAGGGCAGCTCTCCAATAAAACAGAGCTACTTAGTCCTGTTGAGGGTGAATTTGAAGTGCTGGGAAAACATCCAGCAGGAAATGTCAAGCCTAGCAGAGGTTTGGGCCTCAACCTGAGAGTCTGAGGATGGAGAAGGAAGACAGAGAGGAGAAGGCGGGTAGAAAATGCTCCAGGAGCCTCATTAATAAAATGGGTAAGCAACCAAATGTAATTTTACGTAATAACTTCAGTAAATAGCCATGATCAGGTAGGAACACTACCATGTTGACATGGTAGTGATATGATATCATACCTTCACAAATGTCTTGCAGGGTATCTTGGAGTGTCTGCAGGTTTAGAACAATTCCCCAGTCTGACTTAGGAAGAAATGTATCAACATTTTGAGAGGGCATTATTAGTTACAGGATTTTACAATTGCTTCACAACAGAATGTCAGTATGCAAAAATATACTATACAACATGTCTTTGCAAGTACTTATCCTTATGTTACAGTAAACTTACTTAAGTGATTGAGATATCTATGGTACAGGTCTTGAATAAAAACAACTTTGTTGTCGATACACAACAGAAACAGTAAACTGATGCAGTGACCAACAATCACAATCATCATTACAGTTTTTTACACTTGCTAACTCACATTTCTCTATACCAAGTTCAATTTTTCAAAGCTCTTCACACATTCAGCACAACAGAAGTCAATGTCAATGTGGACTACACTGTGGATCACTCTTCATTGCTTTCACACAATGCATTCAATGACCACATCTTTCACGTTTCATTAACTGTTTCAAACGCAAACTCAACCACCACTAAAACTCTCTGTATTTTTGCACGTTTACATACTACTGTCACAACTGTTAAATGTAGGTTCAAACCTATTCTATACAAGTATGTATAGTGCATATGTATAGTTTTGTATAGCATTACTGGAATTACTTTAGTTTCATTTTGTGCACCTGGAAACAAAAGCCTATTGAAGCATATTGCAAAATGTATCATTAATTTCTGCAATAAAAAAGTTTTTCTCGTTGCTATTTGTATAATCTCGGGGACATGATCATAGCAGACTTTTTCATTACTGTCAGACAACATTATTTGATAATGACAGTTTTATTTTAAAATGCAACAATGAGTAAAATTCAGTGATGAACATGTACGGTGTTGTGATGTTATGATGAATTTACTGTGTGATATATTACCTAATTTGATATCGATGTTTTCATTTTGGGTGCTATGTGAGACTTTGAAGCCAAAATTGGGAGCAGAGCATTATGTGTTAAAAGTTTTGCAAATTGAAACTCTGAGACAAATAAACTGAGACAAAGCAATTTAAAAAAGAAAATTGCTTGAGGAAATAATATTGTCATTTCAAGCAATGACATACAGTGTGATTTGAAAGTACACTGTACAGTATAATGAGCAGTGGGAGGCTCTGTAACAGGTTACCTTCGTAGCATCCCACTAGTTGCACACAACATTTTGGGCCATTTAGATCAGGCTGTCTCAAGATTTTTAGTATGACGTCATCAAATGGGGTGGTGGCACTTTACCTCTATCTTTACCTCCACGAGGTTAGCATTTGTGGTTTTCAGTGAAATGTCTTGACAACTATTGAATGGACTGTCATGAAAATTGGTTCATGAAATAAACAGCATTGGTAATGACATTCCCATGAGTGTCAGCTGTACTTTGTGTTTAGTGATAATTAGGAAATATTAGCATGCTAAGTACAGCCAGACTCTATCATTGATATAAAAATATTGATTAGTACTGCTGCATTCAGGCCCAATCTATGGTATTAATCAGCACTGTATACAGTCATATGCTGATTGGTAATGCTGAATGCTACTACAGTATAAACTCTGTAATAGCACTTCTCCAATATCCTGGACTTTTGCATATAATATGTAGAAACAAAGGCAATGTCAAAGTGTCCTTGAGAAAGAAGCTGAACCCAAAATTGTCCATTGTGTGTAGATGTTTGTAAACCAGGTAAGATGCTTCACACAAAAGAGTCAATAGACAAATGAATGTCATATATCCATTGATAACGGCAGTTTTGTTTGGACTGGCACTGTAATTCTTTCTATAAGCTAGACTTTGTGGGGAAACATTAGTCAACCATCCAACAATTACATGCTGTTGTAATTTTACAACTGATTTACTTGTTATGCTTGTTTAGTTTGAGTAAATTGGGCGCTATTTACAACAGTAGTGGTGAGTTTTACAATCACAATAACCATTGAATTATTATTATTGTTTGTATTGCTCTTGTTCTTGCATTGTCCCAGGACCAAGAGTATGGGAGGAACATCTGTCGCTGGGCCCACCAGGTCATCAACACCACAGCTTTGCCAAAATGTCACTACAGAATCAATGCAGCCAAAGCAGCATATGATGACACTACACAGCATGCAAATACACATGGAGTACTCTGCTGCATGCAGACACCAAAATATGTAATACTTTTCTACCTTTGTCCGCCTTTTTCTTTCACTCTTGATATGACGTGTATTTACAGTATGAAGACTCCATTATTTTCTCAAACGCCTTTGCTGTTTTCTCTTTGAGTCATGCATACAGGGACAGATGCAGCCATTGGGTTGTAACAGCTTCACTTGGCAGCACCAGCAGAACTGACAGGCACCTAAACAGGCACCCTGCAGTACTTCATGGAAGCACACAGCCTCTGGCTTGCTTTCCTCCCCTGTCCTCGTGCCCAGTCCTGGGCGCGGTCTGCTGTCCAGTTTGGTGCCAGCTATATACCCCCTGCTGCTAACAGTTAAACGGTATGGCTCTGGTCCATGCCAGCCCCTGTTCCCCTTATGCCCAGTCATGCGCCAAATCATTCCCTTAGCTAACAGCTAAATATTTTCAGGGGCATTTTCTTGCCCAGATCTGTTCTCATCAGTTTGTTGGTACACTAACAGAAGTAACTGAAATGGACTAAACTTAGAAACGTTATGGATATGGACATCACTAAAACTGATTGTGGTATTGGGTTCTAGGTTTAAATGAATTCCCAAATAAGAAGAACTATACATGTTAGAGTAATCATCAATCAATCAGTAATCAATCAGTCATTAAACTCAATATAGTTAATGTTCAAACATGTTTCAATGACATGACATTGAAACATGTTTACTTCTATAAAATGAAACCTCTTTCATATACCTGTGTATACCATAAGTTCAGTATTTCTGAAACATATAAAATTACTCGAAGCTCCACCCCACAACACCTCTCCTTCTTAAAGGGCACTCCAGTGATTTAGTATTGCACTGCCATAAAGTGGAGGACTCACAAGACACATATTTAAAAAGGAATGGTTAACATCATAGCAGCAGAGGCTGAGATATACAGACTTCTTCATTCACACGTACAGACTCAAACACTGAAGATTTGTCATGCTTGTCAATTGACATGCTGGTGCTGCCCACCACTACTGAAGAGTCAAAAGTTCACCCGTGGCGCAATGTGGAAAAGTTGAGAAAGGTTCAACTTAATGGAAATGTCCTCTGAGACAACCAATCATGCTCATTTTGATTCCCTTGGGAAATAGAGGCACACAGTTGTTTTCTACTCCAATCCATTATGTAAAAGAACTTCAAACAAAACGGAAAAAAACTGATTGTCACGGTCACGGCTTCCCAATTCTCTACAATACAACTACCAGGACAAGCTACCTTGGACTTGAATTAGAAAAACATGAAAAAACATTGCTTGTAAATTAACTACTTTGTCGTGAGCCAGTGTAACTGACCAATCAGACCTGAAAATGTATATTACATGCTCGATGAATGCTGAACACGCCCAACATATGTGTGAACAGGGAATTAGTCCTTGTTTAAGCTCCAGAAATGCTTGATCCGACACTTCCTACTATGCATCTCAGAGCACCTTTTCATTACATTTCATTTCATTACCCTCCCTTCCTCGTTTGTATTGTCCACACCTAAGCCAAGATACCCCTAGAAGCCCAGAGAAGATGTCATTATACCACTGTTTTCACAGGTTGATTGGTACTCCCTAAAAAATCCCTGGAGTGGCTCTTTGACTCTGTTTCTACTTTATGCACAATTTTGAAAAAGTTTTTCAGGGTGAGAAATGGACAAAAACAAAGTAATGAACTGATTGGAGGTAACTTCATTTTGCAATTTGGAAAATGTTAAATTCTGCTCTATTGTTTTCTTATACTTTCACCACATCATACGTCATTATTTCTAAATTATCTTTGCTTATTTTTTGCATATTTTTGTTGTTTATTATTACTAGCACAGTACCCGTTCAGAACACGTGCCCGTTAGGAACACGTGCTCCTTAGGAACAGGCCGATTGCTTGGCCCCCTGTATTGCTGCTTGCAGCGTTGTCTGGGTGCGTGCCCATTCGGAGCGCGTGCCCATTCGGAGCGGGCCAGAAGTGCTACTTGCAGCTTTGTCGAGAAATGCGGTATGGCTGCTTGCAGCATTCTCGAGAACCACTCATCCAATCGACTTCACACTCGACACTGTACCCCCTTGGGTCTTCAGTAATACACCCGCCAAGTATGAAGTCAGATGAACAGTTGTCGAGAAAACTGAAGGACAGACAGACTGACTCCTTCCTTTATAGTTAGGTTTAAAAGAAAGCCTACATTAAAAACTGTGTGCATGAAGTTTGAAAGACGTTATTGAGTTGTATCATGAGAAGGATCCAGCGGTTTTGGAGCTTGACTCATACTAGGTACTAAAAGTTAGTACCTAGAGTCAGCCTCTGCTGCTTCGATTTTCTGTCTCTCATGAGTCCCCCAACTTTATGAAGGTACAATACTAAATTGTTGGAGTATGCCTTTAATGTCAGCCAATGTTCATTATATGGTTATTCTGTTCTTCTATGCCAGGTCCAAAGCTAAAGTCTTGTGTTCCCAAAGTCCTGCTTGTTTCTTTCCACTGGCCAACAGTTTCTGACTATTTTCTGGATTTTTTTCCCTCAACACTCCCCCTCTCTCTCCACAGGTGGTGCAGATGGCGTGACAGGAACAAACACCATGCAGGGCCTGATGGGACTGCAGGCAGACGGTACACCCTGGCTGGGCGTCGGCCACGCCAAGCACACCACATATGGTCGAGACACTCTGGTGAGTGTTGTCTGAATTACCACTATACTCTGCCCAACTACCAGCTAACCAAAGCTGCACCGCAACCTCCCTGAGGGCCCGTGGAGCCAGATTGGTGGTGATGGCAGTGGAAGGGATGCTGCTGGTGGGTAAAAAAGGTGTGTGTTGTGTGTGTGTGTGTGATTGTGTGTGTGTGTGTGTGTGTGTGTGTGATGGTCTGAGGCAGTGATGCTGGTCAGTTTCTCTAATAGCACTGACAGATGGAGCAGATTTGATCTAAAAGTGGTCCTAATCTCTCCCTCTCTCTGGGGTGAAATTGGGACAAAGTGAATGAGACAACCTTCACTCATTGGCTGGAAAGCTGCTGGAAAGAAAGCGCTCTGAGCTTTTTGTTTGATTTTTTTCACACTCCGACATTTACCAAGTAGAACAAAGTCTACTGACTCTGGTTTATGTTTGTTCTGTGTGAACAAATTGACTGCTTGAGAGAGTTTAGAGGAAGTCGGGGAAGAAGAACAAGAACTCCAGTAAAAGATGGCTGGATTTTACCAGCAGTCAGATGGAACATGACATAGCACTGAGCCTGCACTTTGTTATTTTGCTGTGTCATACTTGTCAACTAAAGTTTTTCAAGAATGCCATATTCCTTTTGTGAGGATGCTTTTTGAGTGAAATTCCAGACAAAGAGGGACTATGTCAAAAGCTATGTGGTAGCATAATATTGTTGTAACTGAGAGAACACACTTGCTAGGCCAACACAAAAAATAAATCAATTATAAGTGAATTTGTATCTATCAAAAAATAAATTAATATAGTAATGATAGTCATAATAATAGTTTCATAAAATAAATTCCGTAAACTCACAGTAGTGAGCAAGACTGACCACAGCTCGACTTCATCATACGGACACCTTCATCAGCACCATGTTCAGATCTAACCTGGCAGATCATGAGGTCACGACAGAAAGGTCCCTCTTCATGTTGGATAGAGTCAGTTGTGGAAGATCAGTCAGATCAGCTGGCACTGGAACTGTTTGACTTGAAAGTCAAAGAGAGATATAAAGCAGTGTTGGCTCTTAGCTGCAGTAATCAATATTTTTAATATTAAGAATGGATCAAATTATTACATGTAATGTAAAAGGTGTTGCTCGTAGTTCCGAACCCTCAGAGAATTATCACTCAGTCAGACAGGATGACTGATGCTTGTGTGTTGACTCACTTATATAGTCATTTTTGAGAAAGTATTGCATTATGAAATTGTATTTCTGATACAGTATTTTGTCCACCTCACAAAAAGTCACCACAGAATCTGGTAAATAATAATTCTAACACTACACAATTATATAACTACATTATTATAAATATATGACATTGTTATATATGTTAGTTAAAATTGAACTTCTATTTCATGTATCGTTCTACAAATCATCATAGTTCACTTAAGAAATCAAATCTGTTTATTATGCAATTCTTAAAGGGTGTGACATGGTTTGAATGGGTGGTGGTGTGTCTCCCAGTGGGTTTTAGTGGGCAGGTCCGAGTCAAAAGTCCCAGGCCAATTTTGTAAATGACAAGGTGTGCTCACTTTTGATTTTACTTTCTCTGTGTTATTTGGACCTATTTCTAGCAATGTTGCAGTACAATGTTATCAAAACTGATCAAACTGATGTTATTATTAACCCAAGATGTTATATATTGTAGTTTTTCTTTAAGTTTTGGTCGTGGTGTGGCTAGAGACAGGAACTTGTGATGATGCTAAGTTGAATAAATTCAATCCTCTGTAGATTGTTTCATGTGTGGAGGTCCACACCTTCAGTTCACTTCATAAGCTGTGTTTCAAAGCAAACAACCCCCTGAATGGGACACAGCTTGTGCCCATGCTTTTGGCATCTCCTGCTCTCACTGGTATATCAGCAGTGATCACCTACAGAGTTTGTGCTAAGTAGTGGCAGGAAGCATAACCCATGAACAAACCTATGACCACATGCTCACACTGAGGTGATCCTCCTCAGCACCTCATGCCTGATTAGGAGTGTTGACTCCTCTGTGTCAAGCACATCATTGGGGTAATTACAGACATTAGACAGGATGAATACCATCTAGGAAGATGGACAGGCTCAGTGGTTCAGATCTGAAAACCTCCTAGCCAGGACCTGAAAATAGTCTGGCACTTATGTGTTTGCTAAAGCCTTTCCTGGATTTCACTTCACTCGTCTCAGTCTTGTTGACTGACGTTGCAGCAACTGAAACAAAGCCAGTGCGGTTGCCATGGGTTATTGACATGCAGCAGTGAAAGAGAGGCACTTTATGAGTCTGGTATAAAAGGCAAAGCCATCGACTGTTCAGTCGATGACAAGAACACAGTGACCTCAAGGCTCTTCTAGAAAAAATAACTCAGGTGAATTTCACATCATCACTGTTTTTCTGAGACTTTTTGTCAGGCTTTCATCCAGTTAGAGACACTTGTAAAGGCTTCTTCTTCTGTCATTACAGGACATTATATCAAGTTCATGATTGATAAAGGAGCATTTACAATTCCAGACGAGAAATTTGTCTGTCATGTAAAAAAAAGAAGAAAGAAAAATAGAATAGTGGGCAGTTGTAAACAATTCATACAGTCAAAAATACTAACAAAAACCACATTTTCCCTTGAGATTTTCTAAATTTCTATATAGAGAAGCAAAGGCAGACAGTTTTGCCTGGCAGTCTCCAGCCTGGCCAGCCAGCATTTGCTTTCACTGAACAACAAAAATATTATCCTCCTGCTGCTTTTGATACAGCACTGTCAATAATTCATAGACGCGCTCCATTCTTTTCCTCAACATAACTCTCATCCCCACTTCACAATAGGAGCAGGGCTACCACAGCTCTGATGCATTCTTAATGCTATTTATGAGTTTTCTGTGACAGCGGTGTCAGTGTGAGGCCGGCAGAGTGGGGTCAGCTACCAGGTCCTGGAGAAACTCACCACTTTTTAATTTTCTTTCTCCCTCAGCTTCCCTCACTTTTGTTGTTTTTCACTTCCTCTTGCTTTGCTTTTCTTGCCGTTCTCTCCCTCCTTTCATGGTTTTAGCTCATTTTCTTCTTTGTTGTTAATTAGCTCTCTCTGCAGCCTCACTTGTTGTTGTTCTTAACTTCCTTCTTCCTAGACTCCTCATCCTGTATCTCAGCAGCAGGGCAGGGAGAGGAGGGAATGGTCCTAACAGGGAGACGGAGGGCATTAAATATTGATGAAGAAGCTATTGCAGCAGTATTTTATGTAAGCAAAACCTGCTTGGTGTTATTTTTGCAGCAGGGCAGCCCAGCTGACAAACACCACTGGGCTACTGAACCTGGATACTACAACTAGGTGCAGACTGATAAGTTAACTCTCCCTGTTAGTTAAAATTGGATCAAGTCAATTCTGTGCTGATTTTCTGATTATGTTTTTCAATATTTTTATAGCAATGGCTCAGCACACAAATCATTCCAGTCTGGTGACAGTAGCTTATGGGGTCCAGTCTGTAAAACCTGAAATCCCTTATAGTACACTATACAGTACACTGGTCTTATCAAATTAAATCAATAAATACAAATATCACACATACACTTCCAAGAGACTTCCAAATGTTTTTTTCTACCTTGCAGGCAGTCATTTAGTTTCATTCACTGAGCTATGGTGTGATTAGAGACTTGCAAAGACTTGACACCTCCTTGAGATAAGTGATACTTCACATTGAACAAGAGCAGATGTGATATCTGCTCTTGTTACTGTCACTTACAGCATGGTTTTGTGTTAACAAATGTAAAAGAAGATTGATTTAAAAAGTCTGCACACAAAAATGTGAGGGAATACCTAAATCAAGCAATTTTTTAGTTTGACTAAAATGTAAGAGTTTTCTGTTGTTTTTCAGGCACAGGTAGACCTGGAGAAATGATTTGTTGTTACAACTAGGTGATTTAATTAATACTAAGCCTTGTGGCTATACCAGCTACTAACCGAGGCCAAAGAAAGGATGCAGGTCCCCTTGAACCACGGTGAGCTCAACTTGTCTATCGCAGTTGCTTCCCTCATGCTGGGTGGTGGGAGCGGGGCCCGGTGTCCTCTTGCTTCTCGGCAACCGTACACTAACCGCTCACAGCTCTGTGTTGGTTTCAGTTCATTTAGGTAAAAAAAAAAAATAGACACAGAGAGAAACTAAACCAAAATACGTCAGGGATGAAGGTTATCATTCATTGTCTATCATGGTCTCTACTTAGGAGTTACTTCTGCAGCATGCTAACTTTCTTGTTTTTGTGTTTCTTTCCTCCTCCTTCTTCTTGGCATCTGTCTCTGACAGTCTCATATTAGATAAGAACCATGTCTGGAATAAATCAATAGGACAATGACAACCATGTAACCATGTCACAGGATAAGTATGGTTTATTACAACTTGTTTTTTATTTTTGTAGCTCTGGCCATTGTTTCTATTGGAAATCATAACACTGTACTCAACATAGATATTGCTGTGGTCTCAAAATGTGGTAACATCACTAAAAACCGGTACAACAGGAAAACAAACAGGAACCACACACAGACAGGTTGTAAACAAACCAAGAGTTTTGCCAGATAAGCTAGCACTGTATTTCCACAGAAAGTGTGTGATTGGTAGTAAATCCTACATTTTTACAGGAAAACCATGTACACAAGTACAGTTAGTACCATAGGTCAAAGTTGAGCCAGGAGGTGGGTCTGTAAGCTGTAATAGATGTTTGGGCAATAAATCTACTGTACATTCCCTCTTCTAAATAACTGGATAACCTGAGGGTTTGTTTACAACCTGTCTGGTCATCTGACTGCTCGTCTTTCTTGACCTGTTGAACTGTTGAACTGATGTTGTCGCGTTTCCAGATCTTACTGAGTGAGTGCAGTGTAATCATAACTGATAGAACCAATGGCGCAATCTATACCAATAAAACCCATGTTGTAAAAACCTTCCAACACCCATGTCATTGACACCCTGAGCAGAATATAGGCAGCCCAACCAAAAACACTCATTCATCTTATTCAATGCATGTGGTTTCATGCATAGATATGTGTGCCTTTTCTCATTTAAGTCTGATTTATGTACATCAGATAACCTGTTTGACAGATCTGACAGACATTTAATGCCACACACACACACACACACACACACACACAACCACAACCACATGCTCTCTTGTACATGTATTTACCAGTTTTCTACCAAAGCCAAACAGACACAAATGTCAAACTGTGTGTTTTGAAGCAGGGCTGTGTATAAAGTCTGACATTTCAGCAGGGAGAATGCGCTTCCTTTGACATGTATATTTTATGTTCTGCCTCACAATGTTTCTCAACAGTTGAGTCTTTCTTATTATTTCTTTTTTCAACTTAGTCACCTTACGGCCAGTGAGTCAGACAGGCAGACAGACTGGGCTTTTGGTCTGTCCAGCTGGAGAAGCTCTGTGCATCAGGTTTGCAAAATATACTGTAGGTGACAAGTTTTGTTGTTGCATTTGCTTTTTTTCCTGCTAGTGGCAGGCCCTGAAGTTTCCCATCACGGTTGGGTGTGGGGTTAGAACATTTATTTGTGCAACAGCATCTTCACAAGAACTGGCAAGATTGCCATGAAATTGCGATAAAATATGGAATGCGTATTCATGGTCCCAAGAGCATGAGTCATAATAGTCACCAGTCTTGTTGTGCCAACAGCAAGGCAAAACTTCTCCTGACTAACACGGTTATCCGTGACAAGGTAAAACTAGACAAACCACATGTCAGGATTTCCACAAAATTTGCTGTGGATATTCATGGCCTGAGAGGATAAATCCTGATGATTTTTGTTGACATTTCCCCTAGCACCACCGTCAGGCCAAAATTTGAGGTTGACCACTTTCCAATTTGGACACTCCATGAGCTTATGTTTAGCGCCACTCTCAAAGTAAATGTCAACTTTATACACAAGATATCTAATAGGCAGATTGAATGAGGTGTGTTATATACTCCAAAACAGATGCAGACAACAGTGTACGTAATACATTTGGTGTCTGCATATGTGGAGGCATTCCAATCCGTTGGAAAGTAACAGTTTGGTGGATAGGCGTGTAGGACATAATAATTTTTTGCGCGACGGACCAGAGTTCATGTCCAGTCACAGACCTGCATTTAGTGGTCACTTTTTCTTTTTTTAAACAGTAACCACAATCTTATCACCAACTGCAGTTCCTCTCACCTCTGCAGAGTGTTTCAGCGTCTGTCGGACCAACAGCAGACAGACACAGTTAGAGAGTAGCTGGTGAACATAGTGGAGCATTTAGCAGCTAAAGAAACAGATATGTTTCCTCAGAAGTTGGTGGAGACCAAACCAGAAAAGGAAAGGTAGAGTGAATATTGGACTTACACTGAAGAGGTGGACACAAACACGACTCCAAGTGAATGATAATGTTGGTCTGTGGCTGCTGGATGTGGAAATAGGCAACTGTTTGCTAACACATTCACTATATGAACTTAAAAGGTGACAATGTGTAAGCATTTACAGCTGGCCAAAAAAAAAAAAAACGTTAATGGAGGTTTAAGAATAACACAATTATTATTATGTTGTTAGACTTTCCTGGGTTGTGGTGTTGAATCAATGGTGCAGCATTGAGGCAAGTTCCCTAAATTGCCTCTGGCACTCAGCTCCAAGCACTTTGTTTTCTACTGAAGATGTAAATCTTTAAAACGGCTCACAGATATATAGTTTTATTTATAAAAAAGGCTCAGTAATGTTCTAAAACAGCTGGTTATTGTAGTATTTATCAAACGTTGCTCAAACAGGAGGAAGTAGAGCATTTGTTGGGAACAATATTCATCAACAGAAAATACGGCAGCAGAAAGGTGTGTGTGGAACTGAGTCAAGTAACAACAGACTTTGACTTTAGTAATTTGTTATTAACATTAAGATTAGTACCAATCGATTGTTAAGTACACATGCTTATGCCATGATGGACAAAAAACTTTAAGTAAGTATAATAAAGCCCTGAATGGCAAATGTTTATTAGCTGGATGCACACAGAGACATATTGTGCCGTATTCAACTTCAGAACCTCAAATAAGGTTCAACTTCAGTTTAAATAGTTAAGACTGCGCTCTGAGGACTAATGCAGTGTCCTGATTGTGTTTACAAGACACATAAACTGTTACACACGGGTGACAATGGTATGTATGTTACTGTAATTCCAAACCGTCGTTTCAGCAGTTTAGCTCATGTATCATTAAGCTGTAGGAGCATTTATACAAAAACATTGTATAAGATGGTTCTTCCACAAAAAAAGCTCCACAGACACAAGCAGAGCCTCTCACACCATCACAATCTGTCAGAAAACATCAGTGCATTGAGTCTTGGACTGAAAATGGCTGCCTCTTCCATTTGCATTTTGATGTGTCTGCCTGAAGGAGGTCCTCAAAACTCTTATTACAGCCCATCTCCTGCATACAGCTGCAACACACAAACACACATACACACACATAATGTGTACAAGCAAACACATACAGCACTTCAAAAACCACTAAGGCACATACACTGTGAAACATGTAGCAGCCATCTTGTAAAATTCACATTCATGCACACACACTCACAAATACGCCAGGAGAAACACACAGTTGCAAATGCATTGGAAGAACTCACACAATGCAACAATACATTACAGCACGGAGATACACACACACAAAGCCTGCAAATCTTTGCAAAAATCATTCAGACATGCTCATGCAGTACCTGGCATGTGTGCACACACATACACACTCACACACACTATGTTGCATTTTAAAGAAGAAATGATTTGTTTTGTTGCTTTGTCCGTAAGAACCCTCTGGAATGGCACTTTTTTTTGGCCCACAGAAATAGATGTATTCACAAAACAGTGTCATAGGATCAGCTTTGCCTCTTCTGCTTTTTTGTGTCAAAAAAAAAAAAAAAAGGAATGAAAAGTTTTGGAAATCCTCCTGCCTAAAGGAGAGTGACAAGCAGTTCCAGCAACACCACTTAATCATCATGAAAAGATTAATGAGAGTTAGATAAAAGCTTACCACTGTGGTCACAGGTAACCTGACGAGCCAGATGGTTTGTTACACAGAACCTCTGAGAAATCATCCTTGAAATCCTTGGAAAGGGCAGGCACTTTCAAAAAATACTTGGCAGGTGATTGGATGAACCATCTATCACCGTCTATCACGGGCTAACTTCAACAAATCAGATCAGCGAACCATATGACATAGGTAGGTAGTAGGAGAGCCGAAGCCAGTCGGGAGAAGAGCGAAAATGTCTTTTCCATCGAGAAAAGCCTTCAGTGTCGTTTTTTGCTCTTCTTTCAATGAAGAAATACTCTCCAGTTCTGATAGAACTGATGCTATAGCAGCATCTACACTAACCTCTGTGGTTCGGCCACATGTGCATAAATTGAAGCCTGGAAAGATGGATTCTCGTGTGATCTCGCGAGATATCACAAATCCAGCTACCTCGCGAGGTAAGGCCAGTTCAAATACTACCAGTTCAAATTCAGTTCAAATAATAAATCCAGATCCAGATCCATGTGCATTTCTTCAACTACTTTGTTGTCTTGGTTTCCCCCACCATAAAAAAAACATGTATGTTAGGTTAGGTATAGGTTAATTCTCCTGTTGAAAAGTCATGGGATTGCCAAAGTCATCAGGATTCATCCTCTGGGGATACATGTCTGTACGAAATATCATGAAAATCCATCCATTAGTTGTGGAGATATTTCATTCTTGGCCCAACAACAAAAAATGTGAGAGAGTCAAAACACTCTGAGATCTGGAAAAGGATGTGAGGTTGACCAAAATGTTACAACTGTGGTGGGGTGTGCTTTTGAGTTGCATCCATTGGCTACTGCCAGATATCATACAGATTTGATATTACAGCGTGATGTTAAGCTGTTATTTTCCTTTTGGATAATTTTTGGTTGTATCGTCCAATCATTTTCTGTCTGTAAAGTTTAAAATATAAATTTTAAATAGTCATTATGTCTTTGTTATTAAAATCAAGTTTGGCTGATAAATATAGTTGTATGTCATACACAAAGAACATAGCACATGAACAAGAATCTATCCCTGGGGCACCTTATATATAGTGAATACCCACCAGGTCATTAATCAGGGTTTCACAGGTTTTTTTTACATGTTAAAAACATGAGAATATAAGACAGTATAGAGTGCAGAGTGGAAAAGAGCACCAATAGTGGCTTATTGATGGCCTCTACCTAAAAATTACAATAAAATGTTCAGAATAACAAAAAGATATAAAAAGCAACACTCAAGTCAAGAAGCACTGAAGCCGAACATTCACCTGCGTCATGTAAAGGTTTGTCATTTTTGATCCTCAAAAGTGCGTTTTCCCAACTGTGCACTTGGTGAAAACCAAACTGAAAATTGTCACTGACTTCATTTATTGGAACCACTTCAAGAAGTTGCTCAGCTATGGACTCTTTCAAGGACTTCAGCAATAAAAGGAACCTTTAAGATGTTTCTTAGATATGGACTTAGAGGAGAAAAGAGGCCAGATTTCTTTAAAGAAGGTGTACACTCTTAAAAAGTCAGGGACATGACCAGCAATGAGGGATTCATTTAGATTGTAGAGAGAATGGAGGCATTACATCCAGAGAAGCAGAGGTTACCTCTCAATGAAAATCTGTTGACGAGGCTTAGCAGAGAACAAAACCAGTCAGTGTGATGGAAGGAACACTGACTCATCAGATGTCACTGACAAACAAGAAGCTGAAACTACAGGATTAAAATGGTCAACACCTATACTCAGCCATTCTGTATACTGTATTCAACAAATGCTGTCATTCATGTTTCCTGGCAGTATTAAGGCAACACTATCTAAATAATAAAGCTTCAAACCCACATTATCAATGTAAGTGTTCAGTGTGTTGCTAATATTGAGCTTTACTCTAGAGGTGCACCAGCTGTCTGGAATTTGTTTTATCAGAGAGAACAGATTTATGAACTGAAACATCATTTATGTTCATAGATTAAGACTAAGCCCCACAGTTCAAACCAAATTCAGGCTACATCCAGGGCACTGAGCTGTTACTCAAAATCTCATTAGCCAATGGGGACGCACCCCTGAAAAAAACCCTCTTCTACCTCCCTCTTTCAAATTCTTATTTTTGTATAATATTTAAGAAGTTATGTTTGATTATATTGACACAAATCTGATTCCATAGGCCGCCCGCTGTTTTTCATCTGTCAATGAGTAGTTTCACCAGGGTGGAAATTCATGCCGCCCCCCCAGGTCCCACCCTTTTCCATGCAGGCGTCCCAACATAGTAATGGCAGTCACTAATGCAGCAACAAGAATAACATCCTTCACTGGCTTCCCAATCGCCAATAGCTGTGCAAATCTATATGTGCAGAAATAATGAATCCAGTAGTGTAACTCTGCAGGTCTGATTGTCAGATCATAAAGCAGATTTATTTTTCACCTGTGATTTGTAACGGTTTTGGAAGGCTGAGAGGAAAAGGAACATTTGTGATATTTCCCAGACCCTTGTTTTCTTCTTTTTAATCTAAAAGAAACTATTAACAATAATTTCAATAATCCCTTTGATCGTATCTTGGACTGTAAAAAGGGATGACTAATTGTGATTTCAGTTGAACTACTAAAGTCACAGGTCCAGGCCGTGTTTTGGTCTCACGTTTTGGTATTTACCTCCGTAGCTCTTTTTTGCTCTGTGCAGTTCTTACTTATACATACACAGTGTTTACAAACAGTGTTTTCAGGAGACTGGACTGAGTTTATAACTGAATTTATTTACATTCTGCTACCTCCTCTTTCATTGTTGTATTATTCACAGTACGACTTCAGCCTCCAGGACTTGCCATCTCTCAACTCAACTGTACTGTACACTGTGGTGAGTGTGTGTGTGTGTGAAAGAGAGAGAGAGAGAGAGAGAGAGAGAGAGAGTGTGTGTGTGAGGTAGGGACAGAAGGCAGTAAGCCATAGAGGAGATTGAGTTCAGTTCAGTTCTCCACGACTGAGGGGGGTGAGCTCCCAGTGGCTGCAGCTCTCTGCAGCATACAGATCAGAAACAGCAAACACACCACACTGTATGGAAATGTAGATACAGTCCCATGCTCACTCAGCTGAGATGTGCTTCAGTTAGAGGGAAGCTGCTCCTCTGATATCAAGAAATAAAATGGAAACTGAACCTCTCAACAGCCATATAGAAAACGGTACACTTAAAATACTACATTCTGGGGCGCCCTGGTAGCCTAATGGTTAAGGCGTGAATCCCGGCCAGGGGAGTTTTGTTGCATGTCTCTCCCCATGTTTCCAAGGCAAATTGCCCAAAAAATAATACAAAAAACTACATTCTGTAATATTCAAAAGGAGGTTACATTAATAGACTATCAAAGATAACTACTTGGATCATTACAAGTATATAATGCATCTATATAAACCTAACTCTGAAACCACTACTCGTACAACATACTGTACATATTCATCCATACGTTGTGGCATCTAATCAAAGACAGTAAGTAGAAGGAGTTCAGTTTAAGGCAAGGCAGGTTTCAACAACAAGGCAATTCAAAGTGTTTACTTAAACGCACAATATGGGGTCTCTCAATTAAAACAATAACAAAAGATGTAGTTTGATGATGTCATGAAGCAGCGTGGGGTCATGGGAGTTGTTGGCTGTGTCCAAAATCATTCACTCATTCACTAATCCCTACTCACTATCAGTTCAGTGTAGAGGACTACAGGGAGCTCATCGGCAAA
The DNA here is from genome assembly GCA_008360985.2 of Macquaria ambigua. Classification (NCBI taxonomy): domain Eukaryota; kingdom Metazoa; phylum Chordata; class Actinopteri; order Centrarchiformes; family Percichthyidae; genus Macquaria; species Macquaria ambigua. Next base: position 20,409 of record VMKM01001171.1, on the reverse strand, counting down.
ATGAAAAAATGTTTTCGCGCTGCTCTCTCTCCTCTCGTCTGTCTGATATTTTTCTTTCAGCGCAATGCATGATGGTATATAGTGCTTGGTTAGTGACCATCGGTTGTACACTACTTTTCACGATGCATTGTGGGATACTTTGAGTCCACTATATATAGGGTATAATAATTCTCACTATACATTTGGAGAGCACTACAAAATGGCAAACTTACTATATAGTATACTATGTAGTGCCGTAGAAGCCATTGTCTTCATTGTTAAACAACCACCATTGCAGATGAAAATCTATCTGACGCAACCATTAATATATGAAGAGAAGAGGACGTGACTCAGGCGGAAATCATGTTGACGGTCAAGTTTTATTCATGTTACATTTAGTCACGTTTATTCACGTTATGTTATTTCATTCTAATGAAATAGCCGCAAGTAACATTAGCTAACATAACGTTACCTTGCTAACTTACCATTAGATGAGTCGACTACCCATCCAGCTAGCTAACGTTATGTGGCGAATTCAATTGTGGGGTAAACCAGCGCTGTCATCTGTGGTCAAAACAATCATACTAAAAATAACTTTATGAGCGTGCTGAACGTGGTTGTAACATTATAACATTACCGTACGTGTTAGCATGGTTGCTGGCATGAGCCACTTGTCATAGTAGCACATCGTAGTAAGCTAGGTCTATATTGAAATATCAGATCAATAAATTAAGTCTCTACTGGATTACTGTGTTGCAAAATGGCACGCAATTAATGAAAACCTTATACTGTGTGGCAGGAAAAATTATGAATTACTGTTACTGACTTTAATTCTGTCACAGTGACATTGTATTCCTTCCTTCCTCACTCTCTGATGTATCCTGTGTTTCCCTGGAAGTTATAGCAACTAGAGGGGGTGAAGGGCATATGACGCCATTGACAGGCGACAAAATGAAATGAGCTTTTACCCTGAATAAAATTATGTATTTCTCTGGGTTTGAACATTGTTGGGAACATTTGGGACAATGTAAGTACACAGCTCATCAACATATATAACATAGGTCTAGTCATTTTTAGACATTTTAACGTGGAAAACAAAAGGCATTAAAACCAGGGGCCCTATTTTAATAGTGCAAGTGCAATGACAGACACTGAGTGGTAGATCTTGGGCACACAGTGAATCTCCTGCTATTCTGGTTCATGTATGTGCAGCAACACAAAGTGCAATAGAGCTGGGTGAAGTGGAATATAGATTGGAGGGTGTGGTGATTAATAAATACACCAATCACATCACTGCTCTCATTGCTCTGAAACAGCTGAGCCAATCACAGTGAGCATGACAGCAGCTCAACAAATAAAGAATCGGCTTCTCAGGGAATTCATGTTGTTGTGTGGATGGTGCAGAGCAGCACACGGTGTGAACATAAATCTGCAGCCAGAGGCAGATGCTGTGGGGGTTTTTAACAGTTAATTGGTACAATGACACATAAATAATAATAAATACAAATCAATTGTTTGGTGAATCTGTTTGTATGATCTCATGTCATAAATGGTCCCATCACATCGTAATTAAAGTGATGCATTTCAAGAATAAAACATGAATCGCTGGGGAAAAAAAGTTGAAAAGCAGCTGTGGACAACAGATACTGTAAGAATCACCGGTATTCATTTAGAAATGAATGCAAACTGCTTTAGCTACATTGCTGTTTTAACCACATTAAACATTTTTTAACGCCAATTTAAACACATCTACTGTTTAGGGAGTGTTTAATTAAAATAGTGTATTTACATTTTAAGTATTATGCCATCCTTGCTCCACATTTGCTTTTTACAAGTTTTTAGTTTAATCTTGGTGAAAGCATAACGTGCAGTAGACTGACGCTGCGCCCAAACACACGTGATTCTAAGATGTCTATTTTCAACGTCTAAGACCCAATTTCAACCAAAATACCAACAACTCGCTTTGCACTACCTCATTTGAATGAACCTCCCACAAGTTTGTTCCTCTCTTCTCACCTGTGCACCGTGGGCTCGGGACCAAAATACCACACAGATGGGCAAGGAGAATTTCAAGGTCAGGAAAATACCAAACGATCGGGCGCTGCTTGTGCTGGTTGTTGTACCGCCACAAAAAAAGTGCCTTAGATATAATACACACAAGGCAATATAAAATGACACATAAAAAGGAATAACTAAGATTTGAAATAAATAAATAAAATTATATAGATAACATTTAATAAAACAGATTAAACATAATAATAAAACATTACATTGCAGTGAAAGTGCAGTGCAAGATATGAATAAATAGTCCCAAATTTAATTTAAGGAAAGTCTTAAGCCTTGAGTTAAAAAGAGCTGAGACTTCAGGTTTTCTGGTAATTTGTTCCAGATATATCTGGTGCATAAAAACTGAATGCTGCTTCTCCATGTTTAGTTTTGACCTTGGAGACAATAAACAAACCTGTCCCAGACTACCCTAAAAGTCTGGATCATAACATCATAAGCAGATCGGAAATCGGTATTGATTTCAGTATTTTGAAATCAATTCTTTGGCACACAGAACTGGAGTCATGTGTTCCTCCTTCTTGGTCTTAGTGAGGACACTAGCAGCAGTGTTCTGACGTTTTAGAGAGACCTGTGAAGACACTGTTACAGTAGTCGAGCGTACTGAAGATGAAAGCATGGACAAGTTTTTCTAAATCCTGCTGAGACATAAATCCTTTAATTCCTGCTTCAGTCAAAGGTGGAAAACACCAACTAGATGATATCTGATTTAAAATAAAAGGCTTGATATATAAAAACCTCTGAAGAGATGGTTGAAGAAACAGGGATGGTATTTTTTCCTCTTTTCTCTCTCCAGCTGTATTTTTTTCACCCTCTCTCCCCTCTCATCTCCCCCACATGGCCTCCTCACTGTCAGTTAAAATCTCTTCCCCTCCTGTAGGCTCTGCCCTCAGAGGTGCTGAAATGCACTGGAGTATCCTGGCCCCCCGGCCTCTTTGGAAACATAATAGATGTTCCTGTGCAGGGGCCAAGTCTCAAAGTGCTTTTAAGACAAATAAGAAACTCAGCAGAATACAGAATCATGGTCATTTCAAAAGCATCTTTAAAATCACCAAGATTTAACCTTTTAGAACTTACCTTAAAACCTGTCCTATAGCAATCCAACCTCGTCATCTTGTTTTAATCCTGCACTATTCCTACAGTACTAATTATCAGTGTGCTGAACAAAATCAGCCTGGTCTCATCAAATGGCGTATGAATAACACGTCAATGTCTGTTTTGCATGTTATCGCAATTTATTTTTGCGCCAATTTATGCGCAAATGTCATAGATAAAAAAAAATGTCAGGTGACGTAGTATAAAGAAACAAGCAACAAACAAACACACGACTTTCACCCAGGAGACCGCTGTTCCCGTGTAAAACCAAAAGTCAGCATTATGTAACAAGATCTTTTCCTAAACCTAACCAAGTAGTTTTGTTGCCTAAACCTAAGGTCACCTGACTATGATGACAAAGGTCACCTGACTATTGTTACCATGACGATGAAGGTCACCTGACGAAGGTCACCTGACTTTGTCCTTTCCTTCACGTCCAAAAATAAAACACATAGACATGACAATCGAAATGTCCTTAAAAGTGTTGTGCTATTTATACACTATCCCATGAGATGACATTAACCAAATATACATTACCTTTACATTTACCTGCTTTACATCAAAGTGAAATGACCTTCCTCAGACCTGGTCTGGATAGCTGCACCACCCTGACTATTACATATGTATCCATCCACTGAACCAGGTTGCAGGGGACTGGAGCCTATAGCAGCATACACTGGGGGAGAGGTGAGTTAAACACATTCAATCTGTTGCACGTGAAGGAATAGTTCAGTATTTTGGGGAATATGCTTTTTTACTTTCTTTGTGAGAGTGAGATGCTCAGATGGATATCAGTCTCATGTCTGTGCGTTATGGCGCTAGAGTCAGGACGTGGTTAGCCTAGCTTAGCATAAAGACTGGAAGCAGGGGGAAACAACCAGCCTGGCTGTATCCACATTTACCAACACCAATAAAGCTCACTAATTAACATGTCCCAGTCTTAATGCTATCTAGGCTAACCACATCCTGACTCCAGGTCCGTATTTAACACACAGGCATGAGATTGATATCCACCTGAACATCTCACTCTTGGAAAGAAAGCAAATGAGCCTGTTCCCAAAATGTCTAACTGTTCCTTCAATGTTACTGTTAATTGTGCTTATTATACCTGTCCACTAAAACCTCCCTGCATAATTTGTCTGAGAGTCAGTCTTGCGTTGATTTAGATTTGATGTTAAAAAGGTCTTAAAAAGTAATTCACTCAACTCTTTAACTAACTTTGACTGGTTTCAGTGACAATGTAGCGTGACTGAAAAATTCAACAAGAAACTTTTGTCTTTGTTCCTACTTAGCTGCTTGTGGCAACATTTACTTTGAAGTTTCTTTCCTCACTTTTAGCTCAGTGACAGAAAAAAAAGGAACTTACTCGAACTCTATAAATATTGAATTGTTTTTCATCAGATGCATGTTATTTTCAGCCTCCCTGCGTCATTACATGTAATACAATGATACTTTTTTTTGTCAATTAAGGGAGAAATGTCACCAAAGACACTTGTAGTCAAGAAGTCAAGAAGATAAATTACTTTCCTGGCTCTGCTGTTTCTAAGGTAACTGGCTCCAGATAACTGTTGAAGACCTTTACATTACGCCTCCCTCACTTTTGCTAGGCTAGCAGGCAAGTTTCTTTCAGACTTTCAATTGAAGGAGGACTTTGTTCAACTCAGTCTCTCCCACTCTTTCAAGTTTAAGAGTTACAGTATAGTATGTCTCATTCTTCCACCCAGTCACTGCCTTTACATGCAGTGAAGTAACACGATGTATCCCAGCACTCTGTTCTAACTTGATTTTTGGAAGATCATGTAAAACTGTTTCCTTTATAAGTTTAAGACTGATAAAAACCTGATTAGCACGTGTATCTTACTGCTTGAGAAACCTCATTACCTGGTTGCGTAAACCCTAAAAAGGCTTTCTAAAGGGATTTTACACCATGTGCATGACATACCTGGCAGGGAAAGCAGCAGCTTAAAAGACTGAGGGGAAAAATTATTATTGCGTCTGTGCAGCATTGTATGCAACGGGTAAAATAGAGAGTGAAGTTGAATTACTTAAGTCAACAGTAGGCTGTTTGGAAATTTAAATACAGTGCAATGCTCAGGCCATAAAAAAAGGAATAAAAAACTTCTTGAAAGAATACTGCACTGAAAATTGAGCAAAGTATTAGTTACATCGTAATGTTGACATCTGGGATTTTTTTCACAGGTTTCCACGCGGTTTCCACTTCACTCTCCACAAATCTATGACTCCGCCGATTAAGTGTCCCCGTCTTTATAATCTTATGGATGCTGTAAGATTGTGTTGTGAGAGAGATCCTGACCCACTGCGCATTGTGGAAAGCAACAAACTGTTAGATGTTAGAAGGGTTTTGTGCGTGTAAGGAAGATAGGATAAAAAGCTATTTACAACTGCGATCTGGTGTTTTTTTAAATGTGTTCAATCAAACTCAGTGTAAAACCTATACATGCCACATATTTGGTATAAAATTAAAGAGGAAGTTTTGTTTTTTTAAATGAAAAGAACTTGTCAATTTCTTTCTATTTGAGCCGCGTTCAAAGCCATTGTAAAATACTCTATAAACACACTGCTTCGAGTTGTGCCTAACAACGCCCCTTAGCTGTTCTAAAATCACTGTAAACCACGGCCTCTTTGGGCTTATTAAATGAGGGTTCTCAGTGAACTGCGGCAACATTCTAGAATTCTACTGGGGTCTAGATGTCACTGATTCTGCAGCCTCAGATCTTAAGGCAGGGAGTTCCAGAGCTGAGGGGCCCTGACTGCAAAAGCCCGGTCACCTTTAGTTTGAAGCCAGGACTTATGAAGAGCCAGCAGAGCCCTGCCTGAGGATCCCTGAGGATAACTGGGAGCTAAACCATGAAGTGCTTAAAAGGTGATCAGTAAAATCTTAAAATCAATTCTAACTGATAACCAGTGAAGAGACTAAAAGAGGAGTGATATGATCTTGTCTTCTAGCATTTGTTAAAAGCTAAGAAACTACGTTTTGTGCCAGGTGAAGGCATGAGATTTTTTCTTGTAACATCCAATCACATTCATGCAGATGTACAGCGTGGCCATTATAACCTGACATTTCTCACTATTAAAGTGGCAATAGACAACTTTTCAGCATTTATCCCCTCTAGCGTTTCCAAGTGGTATTACTGTTGGCGGATTGCTTTCAGTTTCCCTCGGAGCCTAGCTACTACCAACAACAAAGGACACACTGCATTTGTTTCCAATTTTCCTTGAAGAAACGATCAACACCACTTTGGAAATAAAAGAGAAGAAAGAAGCATGTTCACAGAAGAGGTAAAGTGAAATTGTCAAAATTTTATATTGTTTGAATGTTGCAACAACTATGTAACTACAACAAGGGTTGGCGTAGGGGTGGAGGGGGAGTAGAAGAAAACACTGTTGTCTAGTGCTGCTCATGGTGGAAATCGTTGGGTCTGTAAATACTAATATAAAGACTAATGTTACTGTCTAGACCTGCTCTATAGTGCCCTGAGTTAACTTCTGTTATGATTTGGTGCTGTATAAATAAAATTTAATTGAATTGGTTCGTTTTCTGGCTGCTAGCGGTAGCATTTTGGACAGTAGCCAGGCTGCTAGGGGTAGCTACAGATGGCTGGTCCAAAGCAAGAAATAACTGTACGAATCCAGATCTCAGTGCTATAATAGAGGCAGAGTAAAACACCTAGTAGTCGTTTGGAACCCTCTCAAGTCCCACAGCTCTCTCCATCGAGTGAATGCCAGTCTGAGGTTTTTTATCACTGTCCCTCTTCACAGTTACTCCGGTTGTTCCACCGTCTGTCAATTCCGCTAGCTGGGGATAGCTACCAATAGCAACCAGAAAACAAAAGCCCTATTCCTCTTCTGTTTTGGTTGCGCAGTGCAGTGGTTGACCCACTTCCTTTGTGCTGTAAATCGAGCCTTCTTTTTCCCCAGCAGATCGTACCCGTGGGCAGACAGAATTGCACAGTGAAAGCGAGGCTTATAGGAAACCAGTATAAACGCCAGTGGTGCCATCATTTTATAGCCATTACATTGTACTATCAACATTTACTTCATAATGATAAGTTAAAGCAAAAAAGTTGTCTATTGTAACTTTAAAGACCGTTCACACCAACATTTAAAACAGCAACATTTTGTGGCAATTTCAATTCATTCCATTGGAATCGTGATTGGTAGATTCGCTCACCAGGGAGCAGTAAATCCACGTAAATCTTTTCTTGAGTTCAAGTGAACTTTGAATTCAGACAAAGCATGTTATGCAAAACAATGCTTGTTATGCATGCACCATAGGCGTTTTAATGGGGGAGAATTATTTAAGCGCTTAGCCTACCAAGCGCACCTTTCAACACCATGGATGCAGCATTTTAGTTGCCAGATACTTTACGAAGGAAGGAGGTTCTGTCAGAGCCGCAAGCGTTATGGCCTATGATGCTTGCCTATGACTCATAGGCTAGCAACAAATGCATTGACACATTTTGATTGAAACACATACAGGCAATGTACCCCTCCTGGGAGCTGTGTTGTCCGGGGCACTGGTCCCTGGTAGGGTCTCCCAAGGCAAATTGGTCCCAGGGGAGGGGACAGACTAAGAGCGATTCACAAACCCCCGATGAGTCGGACCATGCAGAGCTGGAGCACCTCGCCCGGAGGAGGGATACTGGGGCCCCTGGAGCCAGACCTGGGAGGGGAGCACGATGGCGAGCGTCTGGTGGCCGGGCCTTGACCCATGGGGCCCGGTCGGGCACAGCCCGAAAAACCGACATGGAGCCGCCACCCTGTGGGCCCACCACCTGCAGGGATAGGCATCAGGGTCGGGTGCAGTGTAAGCCGGGCGGCAGGCAAGGGCAGGGACCTGGGCATGCCGACCTTCGGCGACGCAGACTGGTTTTAGGGACGTGGAACGTCAGCTCTCTGGCAGGGAAAGAGCTGGTGCAGGAGGTGGAGCGGTACCAGCTAGATATAGTTGGGCTCACCTCTACGCATAGCTCAGGATCTGGAACCAAACTCCTGGAGAGGGGCTGGACTCTCTTCTTTTCCGGAGTTGCCCAGGATGAAAGGCGCCGGGCGGGTGTGGGGATACTCACGAGTCCCCGGCTAAGCGCCGCTGTGTTGGAGTTTTCCCCGGGGAACGAGAGGGTCGCCTCGATGCGACTGAAAGTTGCGGAGAGGAAGGCTCTGACTGTTGTTTGTGCTTATGCACCAAACAGCAGTTCAGAGTACCCGGCCTTCTTGGTGTTCCTGGGTGGCGTCCTGGAAGGGATACCACCTGGAGACTCCATAGTTCTGCTGGGAGACTTCAACGCTCATTTGGGCAATGATGGTGAAACCTGGAGGGGGTGACTGGGAGGAATGGCCTCCCCGATCTGAACCCGAGTGGTGTTTTGTTGTTGGACTTCTGTGCTAGCCATGGACTGGCCATAACAAACACCATGTTTGAGCATAGGGTGGTTCTTGGTACCAGAACACCTTAGGCCGCAGATCGACTTTGTGGTCGTATCATCAGATCTGCGGCCATATGTCTTGGACACTCGGGTGAAGAGAGGGGCAGAGCTGTCAACTGATCACCACTTGGTGGTGAGTTGGATAAGATGGCAGGGACGGCTGCCGGACAGACCTGGCAAACCTAAACGCGTAGTGAGGGTGAACTGGGAACGTCTGGCGGAGGGCCCTGTCCGCGAGATCTTCAACTCCCACCTCCGGAAGAACTTCTTACGCATCCCGGGGGAGGTTGGGGACATGGAAACAGAGTGGGCCATGTTCAAAGCCTCCATTGCTGAGGCGGCCGCTAGGAGTTGTGGTCAGAAGGTCGTCGGTGCCTGTCGAGGCGGCAACCTTAGAACCCGCTGGTGGACACCGGCGGTGAAGGAAGCCGTTAAGCTGAAGAAGGAGGCTTTTCGGGCTTGGCTAGCCCAGAGGTCTCCTGAAGCAGCGGACAGGTACCAGGAGGCCAGAAGGACGGCAGCCTCGGTGGTCACCAAAGCAAAAACCCGGGTGTGGGAGGAGTTTGGGGAGGCTATGGAGAAGGACTTTCAGTTGGCCTCAAGGAAGTTCTGGCAAACCGTCAGGCGACTCAGGAAGGGAAAGCAGGGCTTGGCCCAGGCCGTGTTCGGCAGGGGAGGAGAGCTGCTAACCCGGACTGGGGATGTTGTCGAGCGGTGGAAAGAGCACTTTGAGGAACTCCTCAACCCGACCAACATGTCCTCAGTGGAGGAGGCAGAGTTTGAAGACTTGGGGGAAGCCTCACTCATATCCCTGGCAGAAGTCTCCAAGGTAGTCAAAGAGCTTCTTGGTGGCAAGGCGCCAGGTGTGGATGAGATTCGCCCTGAGATGCTGAAGGCTCTGGACATTGTTGGGCTGTCTTGGCTGACACGCCTCTTCAGTGTCGCATGGAGGTCGGGGTACCGTGGTATCACACTGCTCAGCCTCCCCGGGAAAGTTTATTCCAGGGTGCTGGAAAGGAGACTACAACCTTGGATTCAGGAGGAGCAATGTGGATTCCGTCCTGGCCGTGGCACAGTGGACCAGCTCTTTACTCTTGCAGGGCTCCTGGGGGGTTCATGGGGGTTTGCCCATCCAGTCTACATGTGTTTTGTAGACTTGGAGAAGGCTTTCGACCGTGTCCCCCGGGGGGTCCTGTGGGGGGTACTGCGGGAGTATGGGGTACCGGGGTCGCTGCTACAAGCCATCCAGTCCCTATATAACCGAAGTGAGTGCTGTGTCCGCATTCTCGGCACAAAGTCAAACACGTTCCAAGTGGGTGTTGGACTCCGCCAGGGCTGCCCCTTGTCACCAATTCTGTTTGTGATATTCATGGACAGGATTTCAAGGCGCAGCCAGGGGGAGGAGAGTGTCCGGTTTGGTGGTCTCAGAATAGCATCTCTGCTCTTTGTGGACGATGTGGTTCTGTTGGCTTCATCGGGCTGTGACCTTCAGCATGCACTGGGGCGGTTTGCAGCCGAGTGTGAAGCGGCTGGGATGAGAGTCAGCACCTCCAAGTCTGAGGCCATGGTTCTCAGCCGGAAAACAGTGGACTGCCCCCTTTGGGTTGGAGGTGAGTTACTGCCCCAGACGGGGGAGTTCAAGTATCTCGGGGTCTTGTTCACGAGTGATGGTAAGATGGAGCGTGAGATGGACAGGTGGATCGGTGCAGCATCAGCAGTAATGTGGGTGTTGTACCGGACCGCGGTGGTAAAGAGGGAGCTGAGCCGGAAGGCAAAGCTTTCGATTTACCAGTCGATCTACGTTCCAACCCTCACCTATGGTCATGAGCTTTGGGTAGTGACCGAAAGAATGAGATCGCGGATACAAGCGGCCGAAATGAGTTTTCTCTGCAGGGTGGCTGGGCTCACCCTTAGAGATAGGGAAAGGAGCTCGGACATCCGGAGGGAGCTCGGAGTAGAGCCGCTGCTCCTTCGCATCGAAAGGAGCCAGTTGAGGTAGTTCGGGCATCTGATTAGGATGCCTCCTGGACGCCTCCCTTTGGAGGTTTTCCGGGCACGTCCAACTGGTAGGAGGCCCCGGGGCAGACCCAGAACACGCTGGAGGGATTATATATCTCATCTGGCCTGGGAACGCCTTGGGGTCCCCCAGGAGGAGCTGGAAAGTGTTGCCGGGGAGAGGGACGTCTGGACAACCCTGCTTAACATGCTGCCACCGCGACCCGGCCCTGGATAAGCGGAAGAAAATGGATGGATGGATGGATGGACATAGAGGCAAGTCAGTGTTGAATTCAGACACGTGGCACATTGCTTATGTTTATGTGTTTCTATGTGTTAAGTAATGAGTGGGTACAAGGATAATATTATAATTATTATTTTAATTGTGGTAAAAACCGGGACAATTTGGTAGTGAATGTTGAAAACTGGGATATTTTAGTGTTTTACAGATATTTGTCGGGACTCGGGACACCCAACTTAAAACTTGGACAATCCCGGACAAACAAAATTTACAAAATTGTAAACTGCCCCTTCATAGCCATCTAATTTCCTTAAACCTTACATTCCATCCTGTGCTCTCCGCTCTAAAAATACAGGGATTCTGTCTGTCTCCAGAGTTAAAAAGAAGTCAGCTGGCTGCAGGGCCTTTTCCTACCATGCCCCCTTCCTCTGGAATGATGACATTAGGCAGTGTGACTCTGTCGGGGCCTTTAAATCCAAACTTAAAACTCATCTTTTTACCTTAACCTTAAGTTGGCTGCTTATTTTTGATTATTATTTTTGAAGCCAAAAACTTGTTGTCCATGTTTGTCCTGCTGATGAGAATATTATACATTTTCTGAAAACCACTCTGTTAATTTGTTTCCCACAAGCACAGCTGTGTGTTTCTCTCTCTTCTCTCTCTCCCTAGTTTCTCCTCCTTGTCCTCTCTTTTCACTCAGGCTTCTCTGTGCTGGACCATCGGCCGTCCTGGGTCCTCTCTCTCTCCCCTGGCTGTCGGTGCCTCATTCCAGATGTTTTGGATCTTGATCTTCGTCCTCCAGGAGATTCAGCCTCTCCTCTTGTCTTTCTCCCTCTGTGTGTCTGTTCCTTTCTCCTACCTACATTGTACAACTTTGCACATGGCAACGTACAATTTTTGCACATTTTATATCGGATTGCACATACTGATTTGTACAGATAGACATATCTAAATCTCTATATATTTGTAAATTGTATTTTCTTGTTATGTTAGATTCTTGAAATTGTACTTGTTATGTTAGATTCTTGTAATTGTTCCTTTTGCTACTGCAACACTGCAATTTCCCCATGGGGATCAATAAAGTCTATCTATCTATCTATCTATCTATCTACCTGTGTGAGTGGTGTGCTGGAGTTTTGCCTCTTGTGTGTTTGTGTAGTCTGTCCTCTCCCAGGTTCCATGGTGGTTAGGAAGTCTGTTTGGCAACACCTGAAGTTGCTCAACGTCCTCCTGGATCCATATTCTTCATATATGTTACAATCTATTCATAATTTTCTCATCCTGATTGTCCATACTGTACTTTTATGTTGGTCTATTCTGTACACATGACATCTATTGCATGTCTGTCGGTTGTGGGAGAGGGATCCCCCCTCTGTTGTTCTTCCTGAGGTTTCTTCCATTTTTTCCCCCTTAAAAAGGTTTTTTTAGGGGCAGTTTTTCCTTATTTGAATCGAGGGTCTAAGGATAGAGGGTGTCATATGCTGTACAGATTGTGAAGCTCCTTGAGGCAAATTTGTGATATGTGATATTGGGCTATATATACTTGACTCCCCCAAAGAGTGGGTCTACTGAATGCACGTTTAACCCATGTTAGACCCATCCAGATGATACTGCTGTCACAGGTTAATCTCCTGTTACTTTTGCTGGTTGGTTACTGTTAGCAGAGACTCAAGCCATGGACGTAGGCCTAGTGTATTTATTTGTATTCTGGAAAGACTATGAGTGTTTGGAACATACTGAGCATACAGATCAATGGTGTACAGCGTGAGTGTTTCGCATTTAAAAGCTACAGGCAGGTGAAAAAGCTGAATAAATGAGAGGAGAAACATAACAAATGCAGTCTTCCATACAGGACATGAGGGCTCACCGAATGGTTTGATGAAAGTGATGTGAATCATATGCTGCAGCCTTCACAGTCACCAGATCTCAACCCAACTTTCGGAGTGACGAATAACCACAAATTCACACAAACCTGAGTCATCAGCAGCTCTCAATTACTACTGCAGTGCCCATCTATTCAATCTGTATCAACCTCTGTTACAATATAATTGTCCTTAGAACCAGCTGTTCAATCAGCATGACAGCTGGAGAACATTCTTCCAATTCAGTGGACATTTATTTTTCTAACTAAGCTCCGTAAGCAGTATACAAAAAGAAAAGGCCACTGTTTTTATTCATTTAGTCATCTATTTTATTTCCCCCACCCAACATACTGTAGGTCCGTAGGCTCAAACTGAAACTGGAAAGTTCATGGTGAAACTTGAGGGCCTTGATTGATCACTTTAGACATTGTTATTAATTCACAACATATAGATGAAGGGAAATTTGTGTGATTTGAACAGCTGCCTATACAGATTACATTACACTAAGGGCGTTTTCACACCTATAGTTGGTTTGCTCTGGTCTGAATCAGGTGTTGAGTTTGCAAACTTGGAGTGTTTTCCCCTTGGTTCAGTTTCTTCACACAGAGAAAAAAAATCACTACAAACCATGTGAGAACATTCACTCCACTTATTGGTCAGATGTGTCTGGGCGGGACCAAGAAAGTAAATACAGGAAGAAGGTCCTGTGTGCTGGTCTAGTGCATATATATGTGAGAGAAGCATTACTATGCAATTTAACATAGAGTAACGGCACAGTTATTGGTAATTATCTGGGGAATAAACCAGGCAAAACTATACCAGCAGAATGCCCAATGCACTTGAAATGTTTGAAAATACTATACTGCTACACACTTGGAAAAGAACATGTGAGCAGAACAAGGAAGCTCATATTTAGCTCAGACATGTGGAGTACACTTGGTAGTTGAGTCGGATCATGTTGCCACCACAAACAAACTTCTCCAGAGTTCGTTTGGGACGGTTGTTTTGGTCCGCACCCAAGTTCGATTGTTGTGTTCACACCTGCCCAAACAAACTGCACCAAGGGGTTAAACACTCCAGGGTTCGATTCAACCGAACTAAACAAGGCAGGTGTGAAAACGCCCTAAGCTTGCCAGACAGGGAAAAAAAATTATGTGTCTATTGGAGTCAGTGTGGTTTGTTACTTTATGTGCTCCATGAGATGGATGAATGATGGACGTGAAACACACTTCACAAAATGCCGCTGGTGTGGATTGCACTCTAGACAACAGTCTCCACCACCATCATGACAACGTCAATTGCAACAATTTTGGTTATCAATTAATTGTTTAAGTCATTTTTCAAGGAACAATTAGGAGGATTTTCTGCATTTTTGGTCTTATACGTTGAACTGTGAACTAAACTATCTATATATGAACTAAATATTGTGTTTTTAGATTGTTGGTCAGACCTTGGGCTTTTGAAAATTGTGATGGACATCTTTACTTTTTTAAATTATTATTATTTTTACATTTTACAGGCCAAATGATTAATCCATAAAATAATCTGCAGATTAGTCAATAATGAAAGTAATTGTTTTGGTCCTAGTTCTGTCCCTCCAGTAGAGTTCCACACACTTTTACAATGAAGCTGCTCTGGACTACAGATTGATGTATTCCTTATAAAATAGAACAATTCTATGACTGAACAAGCTTTTATGTTAGACAAATAATGCCTGATTTTAGTTTACTCCTCCCAGTAATTTCATGTGTTCATGTAAACACAGTCCAGTGTCCAATGATCCATGAGCTGAACGTAAGTGCTGAACTCAAATAACCCGTCAGGCTTTCACAGAGAAAAGAAGAACGAAAACTGTTTACACTGTCCCACCATATCAAACAGCAACGACAAACACTGGAGCAGTACAGATCAATGTGGAGAGTCGATAAAGAAAGCTGAACGTGTGCACTCAATATGCAGAGGGAAACTCAGAGGGGAGACAGCTGTGTGTGTTTGGTATGCTCGTGGTAGGGGTGTGTAGGTGGTGGGGGAGGGGTCAGGTTAACACATCCCGGCTATATTCATATTCAAAGCAGTCCAAAATATTCATAGGCATTGCTGGTTGCCCATATTTTATGTTTCATGCTCATCCTCCCAGAACATCTTTTAGCCATGCATTGACTAAATCAGCCCACATCATTTATTGATGCACTACAGACTTGTAGCCTCTTCAACCACTTGCTACACGGTTTAGCATATTGCTGTATTCTGTTCTGTGTGTGCACGTGTGTCTGCAGCATTATGTGTAGTAGCTCTGGTGCATTTGTATATGAGCACGTGTGAGTGCATAAATATGTGTGTTGCATATGTGTGTTGTGTGCGCGGGTGCCATAAAATGCATTGGCAGAGACAGTAATGTCACCCATGGCTGATTCCTTGTATAATGTGAGGACAGACGATGCTACACACTTGGTTGTAGAAAGGAGAACTGCTGCTACAGCTGGTCACACACATTCACTCTCCGCTCGCTCACCCCGCCACGTCCTGATTGGCTGCATGCTCTGACTCTTGGGTTGTACAAACTGTAACACACTCAGGACTCTGAGACTGGAGGTTAGCATCTCCTGCATCTCATGTGTTGTTAGGTTTAGGCTACTGAAACTCATTATTAAGGGTTAACGCTGGCATTCTACATTTTTCTTTTTGTCAACTATGAAAAGATCCAAACCCAGAATGTGTTAGTCCTTCTCTCATTACTTTCTGACCTCCCTACCCTGTCTGTGGCTCTCAGCTCCAAGCCCATTGGTTCCTACTGAAGACGTAAAAGATCTCACAAGTATATAGTTTCATTTTAAAAAGGCTCAATCATTTTCTAAATAGCTGGTCACTGTAGTTTTTAGCAAATGTTACTCAAATGGGAGGAAATAGTGCCTTTGTTTGGGACTATTTTCAGCAGCGGATGAATCCACATTTGGTGCTCTAGTGAGTATTTGGGGCAGCAGGACGGTGTATGTGGGATTGAGTCAAAATAAACTCCAGTGTGTGTGTTCATGGTGATGAAGGAACATATCACTCAGTGCAACAGTGTGGCTCACTGATGTGGTTTTTAGCAGTTTTTGGACAACAATGGCGCTCTGTGACACATAGCAATTAGATCACGCTTTTAATACTCACACAATACTTGTTACATACATTCATTGTTGGTTTGGCTCTGCACATGGGATTTGTTGACAATAAGAAAATATAGAATCATGCATGTTTACTTTTTCAGTATTTAACCAAGACCATCATCTTTACCTAACCCCATCCAAGTGCTTGGAGTTGCCTAAACAGAACCATAAATACATTAATCATCCTTTAGTTTCCACCGGAGGATATTGTGGGATAAGTTAAATTAGTATTCAGTGAAAAATTTGCAGATATTTTCCATATGAACATTTCCTCATTATGCTGATTAAAAAAAAAAAAAATGTGTGGCATTATGTTAGGGCAGCTTTGGTAGATGGGCAAGAAAAAACGTGAGATGTCCTGGTCTTTTCTGGCTGAACAAAATTGTTAAATTATATATATATATCACCCATATATATATCATCCTCATAACTGAACATTTTCCAAATATGAAAGTAAAAAAGGCCCAAAAGCCTTAATCACTTAAATAGTGGAGGAACATATACCTTCCAAGATGGCAAAATACATTTTAATTTAATTATTAGAGACGTGCCTTTCTACATCGTACTTATGTTGCTAAGCGCCCGTCACTGTGGTGTTTTCACTGCTCTCACCAGAGATCAGCTGTCAGTCAAACAGCGTGGCCAGTACTGTGACGTCAGCCTCCTTGGACTGTAGACAGAGATGCTCTCACTGTCACTTTGACCATCTGCTTTAGTTTATTTTCTGGCTTCTGCTCTGATTCACTGTTTGGTCCAGTGATAATTCACTGCATGTTCATTTTGTTTTTGTCTCACAACATGAGAAGCTGGAAGATAAAGGAGGGAAACCTGACTTTTTTGTTGAATAGCTGAGCACTTTTTTACCTGTTAAACATCTTTTCTCGTTTCCACATTTATTTTCCCTTTTTCCAATGAATGTCTTCTTTTCGACATGTTCCACATGATGGAGGCTGTTTGCCCTGTGAATGACTCCTCCCTGCTCTCAGGAACCTAATGGCAGCCTATGAATGCCTATCTGTTGTAATCCAATGGTAGCTTTTTATCCCTGAGCGGCTGCTGAAAGAAGAGAACACACCAAATCCTCCTGCTCCTCTCTGCCGTCCTGCTCTCTCATTCCAGCTCCTGGTGTGTGTGTGTGTGTGTGTGTGTGTGTGTGTGTGTGTGTGTGTGTGTGTCAGCAGAATTATTCAACAGAGGGGCTCCTGGCTTTACGTGCAGCGGCTGTTGAAGGAGAAGAAGCTGGACATACACTCTCACTCTCACACACACACACACACACACACACACACACACACACACACACACACACACACACACACACACACACACACACACACACACCAATATCAAAACACTGTCAAAACAACTCAACAATGATGAAACCCCAAAGATTGATTCTGTGTGTGCATGTGTGTGATTGTCAGTGTAGTTTTACATACAACACAGTATATCTACAGTATGTGTCTGTGTGGTCAACCATCTAATTAACTATCAACTATTGGCCAACCAGTGTCATTCACCTCCGATCTAAATGAATTTACAGTTTTTTAAGATTGCTTAAGCACGATTTTGAAAACACCACACACAATTCACACAAGCACACACACAAGTAGCAGAAACCTGAGATCTTTAGCAAAATGAAACACTTCATTCAAAACTATACAATCATTTATAAAAACCCAATTTTGTCACCGTATGGCACACACTTGGTTTATATGATCTGATTCAGTTTGAACCAGTTACACACTGCTGAGCTCAGTCCAAAACACTTTTTAACATTTCTACTTTTCTAATGATATAGTCTGAGTTAGATTTTTTCAGAGGTATTGTTAGAGTAAAGTACATGAATATATTGACTAAACAAAACACACAAGACCAGTACTGCACACTGATGAAAATATTTATTCTCTCCACAGTATAAAATCAGTCATTGCATCCATGCATTTCCAAAGGCTGCATTTTGCACTGAAAATGAGAACAGAACATATTCTAAATGGAATATAGTACATAAACACAGCAAAAACATTTGTGGAGACAAAAAAGAAAGCATAAATTACGTAAAAAATAACAACAACCTAAGCATCATCTCTTCGCCTAGCTGGTTCTGGCCATAGCACTTCGTCCACATCACAGGCTGTGCTCTCTTGTAAGACAGCAAGAGAAGAACCTTCTTGAATAGTGAATCCATCCTCGCACAGACCCTGCATCAGTTTGGTCGCAGGCCTCCTCCATGGCTTGAATGAGGGGTATCCTGACATGGAGATCATAAATCTTCCATCACCATGCTGAATGGGGTTAAGGATTTTTTTCAAAATTGTGGATGCTGATGAAACCAGTTTTGGACCAGAGCAGATCGGTGGAAAGATACATTGTCCCTCTTCCTCTTACTGCAACGTTGCCTTCCACTTTTGTTGAAGACAGGTACACTCACCTGTAGTCTTTTATAGTGCTTACTCCTGATTGGTGTGTTTACAATTATGCACCTAAGTGTCTGTACACATGCCAGCCATGTTTGATCAATTGGTTATAGGTGTGGTATTTTCAATGGCAAACAAGTGACATCATGTTCGATTTCTGTGTCTAATGCAGATACGTGTGTTTAGTGTTGTGTGTAGTGTTTTGCAAAAAGTGTGAGGCTGAGAATGTGCTTATAGTTGTGGAGATCTGGGCTGAGGTTTTGCCCCTTGAGTGTCAGGTTTCACTAACTGTGTTATTTTTAATTTTAGTGTGTAAGCAATTGTAAAACAAAAAACTGTAAACCATTTTACACAAGATCAGTTTACTAGTCATGGTTAGTCCTACTCAGTCTGTAAAAATAACTGTATATTTTTTTCTGTGGCTCTGTGAAAATTCCCTTGATGATGTCATAGTGATATCATCAGGGTTATCTAAGTTTGGCTTGGAAACTTCAAATTGCAATATGTAATAGTAACTTCCATTTTTTATCTGTCTCTTGTGAGTTCCCCAACTTTATGGAAGCACAGTATTTCTTAACCACTAGAGTACAGAGACCCATAGTTTTGGAATGAGATGTTTGGGTTTCCATATACTTTGAGTTTTAGCTGTGTACTGACTATTCCATCATAAAGTCAAAATAGTAGAATAAAGATTATAATATGATTTTTTGGTGCAGTATTTTTTTCCCTTTTTTTTTTGTGACTGAAAACATAACTGTGCGCAGTAGTGGACATCATGCACTAAAGTAACTTGACCTATTTTTCCATTTACCCCTAAAGTGCATTTTTTAGCATACAGTATTGCATGGTGGCACTTGTTCAAATGGAACATATTGGGAAAAACAAACAAACAATTGGACAGGATTTTACTGTTGTTTTGAAGTGTCTGGAAACTTAAACCCGAAGCAATCCAAGTACTTTACAGTTACAGTTAAACCCTAAAATCTGTCAAACCTCATATAAATGCTGTTTCAATAAAGCCGTATGCATTCTGTGCTGTGTGTGTGTTGGCAGTGTTTGAGTGTGTAGCTGTCAGTGTTGGGGTGAGAGTGTGCTGGCTGGCTCTTTGTGATGTGAAGGACAGGCGACACGGCGTGAAACAATGAACACAACGTCCATGTTGTTGAGCCGTCCTGTCAGCCTGCAGCACTGCACTACGCCTGACTGTAAATAGCAGGCACACAAAAACAGGTGTTATGACCTGGACAGGTGTTTGTTGGTGCACCGGTGTGTGTTTTGGTACGTGGATGTGTGTATGTGTGTGTTCAAGCATACCTAACTCATTTAAAAGCTCCAGTAGCTCTTCAGACCAAGCCAGTGTTGTTGAAATAACTGATTTACTGGAGCGATTAAATTCTTCCACCATCGTACGTGTTGATGTGTGTGTGTGTGTGGGTGAGAGCACTGTTTTCCATGGTTCGTTCATTCATCCGACACCTGCAACATCACACCCACCACTGACTGGATTTGACTGGAATTGTGAGAAATTGTGAATTTTCGCCCTGTATTTCTGTGTTTCTTTCAAAATGAGGTTTGAGGAAGTAAGATTCAACTGATGGGATTTTGAACACCAACATCAAGGGTTTTGTATGGAAATAGCTGAGAGCTAGTATTTTTTAAGTGCCGTCATGACGCAATATTATTCCCCCAGTAAATACAAAACTATAGCCAATATAGACTAAATATATATATAAATATAAATATATATATATAGACTAAAGCCAGTGTAATATTGATCAAACTTGTGGACATGATGTACATTTGAAGTATGAGTTCAACATTTTGGGAACACTTGTGTACTCTTCTACAGATTAAGATGGGAAAATTAGATATCAGTTTCTTTCTTTATGTCCAGAAACTCTGGAGGGAAAGGGAGTGAACTTGTAGTATCACATAGTGAAAGCAGCACATCAGCAACACATCAGCAGCAGCTGCAGTCCTCCTTCTGTGTCTATAATACACAAACAATATAGTCACACCTATAAGTTGAAAAGTCGTGGCTGGTGGAGACAGCTTTATTGATTAAAACTGAAATGTGTCTGTGCAGCTGAAATGCGTCCGTCGCAGGGTTGTAGTCAAGACCAGGTAAGTTGAGTCTCAGACAAGTCCAAGTCCAAACAG